>JAAIIK010000059.1:2603361-2620034 GCA_014706435.1 Silurus glanis | reverse complement strand
ACACACACACACACACACACACACACACACACACACACACACACACAGAGATTGCTCATCAGCACAATACACTTGTCAATCTGTTCTCAGAGCTCAGCAGGAAATATTTGTTAGCTTCAGCACCCGATCCTCTCAGTCTCACTGATTCCATGTCTCCTCTCAATTCAGAGCTGCAACTATCTCATTTCCTTACAAAACACAGACAAAACCAGGCAGGTAAGATAGGTTTACTTGTAATTGTGTTTTAAAGATAAACTGTAATGGCCTTTGTTTTGTAGTAGAGTGTGCTTAGTCTTCTGCTTCTTAACGTTTATTTGTGTCTTAATGCCTATTTTATTTTTCTTCTGTTTTAGTTCTTACTATTTCCCTTTTTTCTTTTATGATATTGCTATATGTTATTACATTTATCTTAATCAGAATATAGGATGTAATATCTGTTCTATAAAAACATTTAGCTTTTGCTAAGGTGAGTTAAATTTTTTTCTTTTATTCAAGGGATCTGATTCAAAGACAGCAATGTTACCATCAACTCGATGGCATGAGCAAAAAGAAGAATTAGGAACAACCAAGGTCAGTACAATACTTTCTTTAGAGATTATTATTATGCAAAAGAGATTTCTTAGATAATTCAAGAGCTGAGCTGGTAAAGGAACCATAACTACTAAGTATCGTGTGTTCGTTAATGTGATCTAATTCTGATTTGTTGCTGCTTTAATTGTACCTCAATTATTTTCTTGTTCAGGAAGAAATAACCGCATCCAGTTCCTCCACCGAACACCAAACGCTAGGGTTTGAATGGGATCATTTTAAGGTGAATAAAACTAAAGGCGATTTTCAAGAGAGAGATTTTAAGCACCACATATAACAAATTTTTATCATTTTTAACAGAAGGTACAAGAGAAAAGTGAGACCAAAATAAATTTTTCATACAATATAATACAAAAACGATTATAAGCCTTTATTCGGTTAATATTATAATCATATAATACACTAATAATTATGATTTTATATGCGATCTTATACATTTTGCTTCATCACTTGAAATTTATTTCACATATTTCAAATATACATGTATGTGCTTAGTTGTAAGTCTGTATAGAACACAATGCACCATTCTTCAGTTCAATAGTGTTTTAGTAAATGTTAAGTCTTCAAGTTTATTTCTATAGCGCTTTTCACAACAGACATTGTCTCAAAGCAGCTTTACAAAATTTAACAGTTAAGGTGAATGGTGTGCATTTATACCTGATAAGCAGCCATGGAGACTGTGGCAAGGAAAAACTCCCTTAGATGTTATGAGGAAGAAACCTTGAGAGGAACCAGACTCAAAAGGGGAACCCATCCTCATTTGGGTGACATCAAGAGTGTGATTATATCATATATAAATGTTATTGGCTTTCAAATACATCTTTACAGAAATTTAGGTGTAGATTTATTTTTGTGGTTTTAATTATTATTATTATTATTATTATTATTATGTATCTTGAGAATTATAGTTTAATTGATGTTATATTTGCATAAAGGATTACTATACATTTCCAAATGCAAAACTTGTTTATTAATGAGCACAAAGTCCAAAATGTATTGCAGAATTGTTATCACTAAACAGGCAGTGGCCAGGAGATGATTAAAAGCAGGAGTCATTGAAAAAATAAATAAAAAAATAAGGACACTATTGAACACAATACTTCACAGAGTACAAGAGGAAACATGGTGGTTTGTATACACAAATTAATCACAGGGTTTAATGAAAACAGTTCTGGACAATAAGCACATTCGAGGAAAACCAGTAATACCTGCCAGGGGCGGAAACATGACATGAATCCTAACAAAAACAAACCTGGCTATATTAACACAAAATTAACAAAATAATCTCGGACACCTAGAATTTTCAATAAAGATTATATTAAAATATTAAAAAAATAAGAAGATCAAGCTGTCATGTAAAAATAATTCAGATTTAGATTTCATTTTTGATTTTTCCTGGTTGCCAGGTGAGAAAATATATCGAAGCACATGGACAATATTTTCATGTTTGTTATTTCATTCAATTTCAACAATTTCAACAGTAAAATCTTGATTTGTTTACAGAAGGATTATGTTGAGAAACCAACTGAGACAGACATCGTGGCATCAAGTGAAGCTGCTATTCTTCCGACTAATGATGTATGTAAGATAACTTTGAATTACTTTTAATTACAATTAACTGCAGCCTAATAAGTAAGCTTTATTAGTTACTCGCGTGTACTTACTAATTGATTGCAGTTGAATTCAGAAAACTTTGTGGTCACAGATGGTTGTAGATCATCTACCAGTAGGTCCACAGTGTTGTATTTTCTGTGATGCCTTTCTGCCTAAGGTTAAGCATAATGTTGCTGTCATCTTCAGCCAGTTTGACTGTTGTTCTCTAACCTCTCAAAACCTTTTTTTTAGCCACAGAAATGATCCTTGAATGTTTTTTAGTTTGACGCACCATTCCGTGCAAACTCTAGAGTCTGTCGCGTGCAATGGAATGAACAACCATGTCAGATGTCACAATTATCATCTTTTTCCTGTTTGATGTGCAGAAAATCACATTTTGTATCTGTATAATATAGATTGTGCGGCTGTTATGCGATTGCATGCATAATCAGGTGGACAGGTGTTCTTTGGTGGACAGGGAGTGTAAATGAGGGTAAATCAAATCATGTAGAAGTTGAATAAAGTATTGTATGTTATATCTCTTATTGTATGTTGCCTTTAGGATGAAGAAGGTTTATTGGACTGGTGGGGAAATGTGGAAGGTAGAGTAAAAGTCAAGGCATCTTTGAACTCATATATTTGATTTATCAAGGTGTGTGGATGATTTTCAGTTTTTTTTGTGTTTAGGTTGGAATGAATGGAATGCGGCAACAAACTTTGAGGGAGATGCTGCGGAGCAGTAAGGCCTCATTAGTTTGTTTTGACTGTATATTAAATCACTTTTGGAAGCTTAAAGAAATGAGTGAACCACTGTTTTTATTTGTCTGTTCACGTCCCTGTTGTTAATTACTCTACAATAATCCAAAGAAGTGTCATGTTATTTGTGCAAATGTTATCTCTCTGGTGTACTTACATATAATAATATGTACCTTAAAAATGACAGAATAAATGACAGAAATGTTTGTCTTACTCAGAGCCATAGAAGCCGCTGCTGAACGTGTCTACAAAGCTGCCCGTCTCTTCGTTTATTTATTCAAAACGCGAGAGGCATCCTTGTATATGCGAGTCGTTGAGTTGCTGGCAGCTGCTGATGCTGCCGACAACTTCCATAAGAAAACCGTTACTGCTAGCATTGGAGGAGGAGTGGCTAGCATTGCCGGTGGCATAACCACAATCACAGGACTGGCACTGGCACCTATCACTTTCGGTTCATCGCTTATTGTATCGGCAGTGGGCATTAGCATGGCAACAGCGGGGGGTCTCACGACAGCATCTGCCAACATCACAGACACGGTGCACTCAAGGACAGATCGGGCCAAAGTGGAGCAGATCATCCTCGCCTACCAGGAGGAGATAAAGGACATTAGAGAATGCCTTGAATTCTTGCAGGTGAGACATGATTTTGTAGGGACAACATGTATACAAATATTACTGCTTTATTAAAGTCAGATGCTTGTTTACCATATGACCCAGAATTAGTTAACAATGTTTCAGTTAATTAAATTAGTTACTGCATCACAGCTTTTTATAGAATTAAAAAGGTCCCCCGGAACTCGCGGGGGTTACGTTGTAAGACCCCCCGCGATTTCCGAAAATGCAAGAATTTTGGACGCACCCCCGCAGCCCCTAAGGTACTTTAGTGAATTCATCCAGACATTGTCACTTTATAAACATAATAGTGTACAGTATTTGAAAAAATACATAGTTTAAAATGTTATTCCTAACGTTTCTAAACATCCGGTCCTGCTGCGGATTCCCGCAAATTTTAAGATAATCCGCAACTTGCTGTTAGGTTCCAAATGAGAACCTGCGAATTTTCCGAGCCGCGAGCTCCAAACCGGGAATTATCGGGGGTTGACTGTATAGGCAAATGACTATACAAGCTCTGAATTATAACTTTTGTGTCCATCTCTGTTTTTCTATCTCTCTTTTAGACAGGTATGGAGACTCTGGAAGAGTGCAGCTTCCAGGAGTACATGGAAAGCATCTCTAAGCGCGCTATGAACAGGAATGTGAAGCATGTGATGAAGGAGACTGGCCGTGCTGGCAAAGCATTACTTATCAGTGCTGAGAGCCTGGCGAGCACTGTGCAAGTGCTCACTACTGCAGGTGGGGTTGCCAAAGTTACTCAGGTCCTCAGTGTCACTGGGGGTGTCATGTCCGGCCTATTCCTGGCCCTTGATGTTTTCTTTTTAGCCAGGGACTCTAGGGATCTGCACAAAGGGGCCAAGACAAAGTTTGCAGCCAAAATTAGGGACGTGTGCAAAGAGCTGCTGGATGGCCTTATTGAGCTAAAGAGGATTAAAGAAGAGCTGCAGGCCATTATGAGTAACGCAGAGGAAGAGGAGCAAGAAGAAGAGGAAGAAGATGAAGAAGAGGATAGGAAGAAAAAAGTTCAAGAATGACCAATGAGCACAGAAGTGCAGGGGGTAATGAAATAAAGAACAATTTAGAAGTTTCGATTCTTACTATTATTAATACGTATCGGGGAGGGGGGAGGGGGGGATGGAAAACTGAAAAGCACAGACAACTTTAGATACTGTTTGTTAAGTATCAGACAAATACTAAGCTCATTTTATTTATTCTAAAGTCAAATACTATGTTGCTGCTGAGGTGACTAATGTATGTTTTAGGGCAAAACATGTTTTGCTTATTCTAAGCTCTTGTCAATGGTCTGTTACATTAAATGTAGCAAAACCAAATTATTTTTTCTTACAAGCAAGAGCCAATTTTGTGGTCTGCATTTTGACCTTTATTTTGGCTGGAGGTCATTTTTATAATTAACCTTGACCCATTTGGTGTAAACTTTTTTCAATTCATAATGGCAGTCAAAACTCATTTTATTTCTTTTCAGATAGTAAAATAATACTTAACGGAAAATAAATAATACTTTCGGATCTGATATGTTTTAGAAATAGATTCACTGTATTTGGCAGATGCCCCCTTCCGGAGCAACTTACAGTTATTGTAAGTGTAAGTAGTGGCAGCTTATTGTTGCTGAGCTTTGAGCTCGCAAACTTCTGATCAGAATCAACGACTGCTTCATGGAATTATTTCTTGTTGTATACAAGTTATTAAGTAATTAAACTTGTAACAAAGAAAACATGAAAAAAAAGAAGGTAATGTTGAGAAGCACAACATTACAACCTCAGAGTTGTGATAGAAAGGTGTCAGAAAACACAGTCTATCACAGCTTGATACGTATGCTGCTGCACACCTACAGACAGGTCAGAGTTCATGCTCACCCCTGACCACCACCAAAAGCTCCTATAATCTATTCATGTTTATTAGAATTTGACCATGAAACAGTGGAAGAACCTGTCTCTTACAATCTGTCTTAATCTGGCACATATAAAAAAAAACTTAAATATTTAGCCATAAATGTTTATGTTCATGTTTAAAATACAAGGGCAAATAAAAACCTAGTACATAAAACTGACTTTTCAAATTATTGTAAAGTTGAATTATGTATTCCTTACAACTCACAACCAACGGCTGTAAAGTATTGTGCAGAACTTGCTGGCTCAGGGTGGTGCACCAAAAAATTACTTTCTTTATACTTACTTTTTTCATCTGTAATTACTCTTTTGTGATTTACTTTCACTATTCAGAGTTTTAAACCTAAACACAGATGCACACACAATCGGCTGGCCATCTCTCTCTCTTGAGGCTCCATTATCTCCCCTCTTTATCCTCTTCCCCACTCTTTATCTTCTGCCCCACTGCCACAGGTATAAAGTTTATTACCTATATTATTGATATTATTATCAATATGTTTTACAGCTGCTTGTTGTAACTTTTACAATACTTTACTGGCAGCCTAGAATGTAACAGACATTATTTGTAATACTGTATATCATGAATTATAATAAACATAACATACCTCTTTATCTAAATAGTGTCTTTAAAGGACTAAGAGTGGGGTGGACGATAGAGTGGTGGTTGTGCCGTATTCTTTTTAATTACAATTAATGTATTAACATTAATTAATGAAATGTAAAATGTATCAATTCATTTAAAAGTAAAAAGAAATACACAAAGTAAACACTGTGTAAAGTGATTTGGTCTACTATAAACATAGTATAGGAAACATTCGAGGTTTGGTAGCGCATTTGTCTATGGTTAAACAAAGGAAACTAGGTGAACTGGCAGGTAACACGTGATTGTTCACACCCTGCATACATTATGCGTGTTTTCTTATGGACACTGTGGACACTGTGTACCAGAAGGAGGTGACACAACCAAAACGATGCAAATCTCTCGCCTGAATGACTTTTTTGTTATTTAAAAGGTATACAGTAGATTCACACTTAAGATTCTATTTTAGAATTTTGCATAATTTTTGCATTACCCAAAGTTTGTAAAAATTTTTTTTTTCATTCTATTAGCTCTTTACTAGTCACTTTAAGAACACCATAATAGTACTGAGTATGATTCCCTTTCCTTTAGAATAATCTCAATTCTCCATTGTTGTCGATTCGGATGACTGCAACACATAATTGAACAAATACATTTGTCACACCATTACAGTACCTGCCATAACCTTGCCTGTTGAAACAAGACTTGCTATGGTTTATGCTGTTACAACACATTTCACAACAGAGATTAAGATTCATCAGATCATCCACTCTTTTTCCAATTTTAGTACGTCTGTGGCCTGTAACCTCAGATTCCTATTCAGACAGTGAAATCTAATTCGGTTGTAGCTTATACACCATAATTGGTTTGGAATGTTGGATGTTACAAGATGCTTTTTTGGTTATGACCGTTGTAAAGAATTATTGTTACCATATCCATTCTTCTAGCTTTCCTCTGACGATTCTCATCAAGAAATTGTTTTTTTCTTTTCCATCATTCTGAAATTTCTCAAACCGTCTCGTCTGGAGATTCTGAACTTTGAAGTTTGGTATGATTTTATCGATTGCAATGCTACTTGTTCTTTTAGCTTAATGAAATTTGATTAAACAGTATTAATTTCTTGATGCAAGGTGGGCCTACTATATATATATATATATATATATATATATATATATATATATAAAATTCTAAGTAATCTAAGTTGATTAAGTTCTTGGGTTAGGGTTAGGGTTAGGGTTAGTTCTTCTAAGTTTAATAAGTCTGCACTCACAGTAACCTCAAACTCCTGTTTGCATGTAGCTTAACCAGCTCATTTGTTTTGACACAATAGATGTTCCAATATGCTTTTCTTCTTACCGCATTCTTAAAAATGTTTTGTTATCAAAGACTTTCTACAACTACAATCAGTCTGATCATTCATATCTGAACTGTCTCATCAGCAAGGTGCTTTTCCCATCATTTTATGTATACTCTGATTACTCTGTGTGAAAATCATAAATCAGCCACTAAAATTCTCAAACAAGTTTGCCTGGTACTAACAATCATACCATCATCACTGAGATCACATTTTTCACCTTTCTGATATTTGATGCAAATGCTAAAGTTCTAATCCTGGTCTGCATTTTAAGCAGGAACGTTGTGGAGCTTAATGCAAAATCTATGCAAAATGCTAGTTTTCTTTTAAAAAAAAAAAACAAGACTAAAACCACTGAAATCGGATCGAGGACTTGTACAAGGTGTTACAAAAATGTAAAAAATCATTACAAAATGATAAATTAATTCCTGTGATTGAACAGTTAAAGTATAACAATAAAGTTAAGTTGAAAATAAAAAATCTGAATAATATAGCAACTAACACACACCTAATGTCACTTTAAAATTATAAGAAAAACAAAAAAAACCCCACAAAATTTATGATCATTTATATATCAAATATGTAATATATGGGGGAGTGGTGGCTCCAGCGGTTAAGGCGCTGGGTTGCCGATCGGAAGGTCGGGGGTTCAAGCCCCGGTATCGCCAAGCTGCCACTCTTGGGCCCTTGAGCAAGGCCCTTAACCCTCTATGCTCCGGGGGTCCCTTACGAGGGAAATATCAAGGTCCGTGACGTCGGAGTGACGTGGGGCCGCCTTCCCGTGGGCTCACCACCTGCAGGAGGGACCGTAAGGGACGGTGCTGTGAGGATTGGGCAGCAGTCGAAGGCGGGGGCCTGCTTAGACTGCTGCCCCCGTGACCCGAATTACGGATAAGCGGGAGAAAATGGATGGAAATGGATGGATATGTAATATATAAATAAATTATATGCTATTGTAATATATTACATAAAGGGAAATAATCGTTTTTGCTGTGGCAATTTTACTTTGGGTTTTGTGCAACACATTTGTACAAATATTTATGAATAAAACAAACTGATTCATGAATTGATTGCCCAGCTGCATAAAAACTATACACATATAATGTATTTATGTATGTATACTGTTCAAAACTTTGCTATAGATTGTTGTCTGAGGCATACTGAGGCATTTGTAAACCACAGTGCATTTGACTTTTAAATTGAGTAGAGTACATAAGTATTAGCAAAGCACTTGGTGTGGTACAGTACTTGGTGTAAAGTGTTTATAAAGGTGACTTTCTGATTTATGCCGCACAAGGTGAGAAATCTCTGTTCTTAACCTGTATCTTTTTTTGGTTTAATTCATAATATATCTGCAGTGTGATGCACCTTATATAACTGGATGATCACTGTAAAAGTGTAAATCATAAGAGGTGAATTCTACACTGTTTCCCCACTTGTTCTTTTCATCCTTAAATGCTGTTTGGAAATTGTCTAAAAGTGTTATGTTTCTATTTGAACAGAAAATGGAGAAATCACTGAGCCCCATGCGTTTTTATTTAGGTAAAAATGATTTCAAGAAAATGTTATTCAACAATTTTAGTCCAGTGGATGGATTAGTTGCATTACGTATGATTTATGGCACTTACAGATTCATGTTTTATTTTTCAGATTAATGCTTTTCCTAAATAATTTTAGATTATATATTTATTTTTACACAGGGATATGTATTTTCTCATTGCAGTGGATAATCAGCCATCCTCGGCTAGGTAAGAATTTTTATAGTATAAGTTACTTAATTGTAAATGTATTGAATTGTCACAATTGGACAGATTCATTGTACTTAAAAAATATTTCTTAATACTGCTTTATTCAAAAGATTAGATGTTCTTGATGACACTGTTCATGTGTGTGTGTGTGTGTGTGTGTGTGTGTGTGTGTGTGTGTGTGTATGTATATATATATATATATATATATATATATATATATATATATATATATATATATATATATATATATATAATTTTTTGTTTCTTCCCTCTAGTGAATATGGCCTTAGGAGGAATAGCAACACAGTCTTCGACAGGTGCCCCATACTATGCTTCCAATGCTATTGATGGCAACCGAGCATCTAACATACTTTCCTCCTCATGTACACACACAAATAATGAGTATAACCCATGGTGGAGGGTGGATTTGTTGGACGCGTATCACATTTTCAATATAATCGTCACTAACAGAGGCGACTGCTGTTCACAACGGATAAATGGTGCTGAGATTCACGTTGGCTACTCCTTACTAAACAACGGCAACAACAACCCAAGGTGAAGTTTTTTTTGTATTGCTTATAAAAAAATATCAGCATAAAACTGTGGGTTTTAATGAATTATTAACATTTCATATATTGCTAACTATGTCTTTTTACTACTTTGTATGCATGTACTTTAATAAGGCATTATCACAGTGCATTTAATTGACTCATCATGTGAAATTGTTATAGAAATTGCTTTTATACAGTTAAAACTATTTATTGGATTGGACAGAGCCTGTCAAAAGTTTGGCAACACCTAGTCCTTTATAGGTTTTAAAAGACACATGCATGTTAATTTTGTTTATACACAACAAACTAAGTAAATTAACGGTATGAAGATATATAATGTACACATTAAACTTCATTCTATTAAAAAATCCTGCCTTAGCATGATTAACAGCTTTATACTCTTAGGTACAGTACTTATGTACGGTGATTGGGCAGGCTATTCTATGATGGATTACACTCCAGCCGACTGTTTTCGCTCTAAAAAAAATAATTTACATAGCTTGGACATATGCTTTGGTTAATTGTCTTCAGTTCAGACAGATGCATGGTGTTGAATTATGGAATGGTAGCCATGTTGTTTCAGTTTTTCTTTCACCTGAAATAAGTCTCTAAATTTCACTGCTGTAAAACAACCCCAAACTATTAAGCTTCATCTGCCATGTTTGACTGTAGACTTGAGGCAGTCTTCTAAGATCTCTCCTGTTCACTGTCTTACATAAGTTCTTCTGTTCTAGCAAAAAAAATAATAATGTCCAATTATTAAGAACCATAGGCTGACCTCAAGTGACCTTCAACAACAGTGGTGAACTGAGACTGGGGTGAAGTGCATGGCAAGAACGGTTCAAAACAGGAAAAAGCCCTTCATCAGTAAAAAGCAGTAAAAAGTCGAGCCAGGCTGAAGGTTGCAAAAGACCAAAGGAATTGGACTCTAGCGGCCTGGAGTAAGGTAATCTTTTCTGATGAGCCCAATTTTCAGCTTTACCCAACACCTGGTCATGTTATGGTTAGAGGGAGACTTAGATAGGCCTACAACCCACAGTTTCTTGCACCAACTGTAAAATATGGAGGAGGGTCAGTGATGAGCTGCTGGTGCTTCAGCAAGGCGGAAATTGGACAGATTTGTCTTTGTGAAGGACGCATGAATCAAGTCACGTACAGGGTTGTTCTAGAAGAATATTTGCTTCCTTCTGCTAAAAAAATGTTCCCCAACTCATACAGCCAGAGCAATGAGAGGATGGATGGAGGATCACCAGATCAAGACCCTGTCATGGCCAGCCCAATCTCCAGATTTGAGCTGTTTGCTTTTTTTTTAAAAGAGTGGTATAAAGTTACCCAACAGCAATGTAAAAAAACTGGTGGGGATCATGCTAAAACGAATGAAAGCTGTAATTGCAAGTCTGCGGTATTCCACCAAATACTGATTTTATAATGTTTTTTTAATGTTTTTTAAAGCATTAACACAATTTGTTTACAAATTATTTGCATTTTGTTTTATTTGAGTTATCAAAGCTCTGCAAATACTGCATGACCTTGGGTTATTTTGATGTGGTGTCATTTCCTTTAAATGTACACTCTAAATAACAATAGTTATATTTTGTATTTAGGAGAAATATTGTCAGCAGTTCACAAATAATTAAACAAAACTGGTCATCTCACTAATACATGCACCTGTAGGAAAAAAAAAACATAAGAAATCTCTCTATGTTATGTATGTTAACCTAGTTCCCTGAAGGAACGAGACGCTGTGTTGGAACGCTTTGGTAATGCGACCGTGATGTCCACGCTCTGAAATAATGTGTGTAATCGGCCAAAATTGGATGAGGGCCATCACTGGCGGGAGGAGGGTAGAATGCTTGTAACCTAACGGGCCATGGGATGACCGAGGGCACCTTGGGTATGTAACCTGTTCTAGGCTACAAAAAGGCACTGGCCATACCTGGAGAGACTCCAGAAGGGGGGAAAGTGCCTGCAGATCTCCGACTCTCTTGAGAGAGCAAATGGCCAACAAGAACGCAGTCTTGATGGAGAGGTCCAAGATGTCTCGGCCAAAGGTTTGAAGGAGGGGACAGAGCCCCCAACACGATGGCCAGGTCCCATTAAGGCACTCTAGGTCGCACCGAGGGGGTCACAGCCTCCAAGTGCCACGAAGTAAAATGAGTCATGAGAGGGTCTCTGCCCAGAGACTGCCCCACTAAGGGGGGGTGATATGCCAAAATATTGGACACGTAAACTTTCTGGGTGGACAGAGCCAACCCTTTGGCAAACTGTCCCTGGAGGATTTCCAGCGCTGAACCAACCGGGCGGTGAACTGGATCCAGCTCACACTACGAGCAGAACAGGCACCATCTGGTGGCATTTGATATCATCGTAGAGGGAGCTCTGGAGTGGAGAATGGTCTCTACCACCTCGGGGTCACAGCCACCTTGGAGTCACCAGGAGGAGATGGACTCCATCCTAACGAACTCATCCAGAACTCCCGGAAGCAGCGCGATGGGGGGAAGGCGTACAGATGCAGCCTTGGCCATGCCTGAGTCATGGCGTCCAGCCCAAGTGGGGCTGGAGGAGTAAGGGAGAACCAGAGGGGATAGTGCAATGTCTCTTGAGATGCGAACATATCCACCTGGGCTTTGCCGAATCTCTCCCGAATCTGCTCCACCACGTGAGGGTGGAGCCGCCATTCCCCGGGTCTCAAACCCTGCCTCGACTGGGTGTCTGCTGCTTCATTCAACCGACCCGGGATGTAAGCTGCTCTCACTGAGAGGAGCTTCTCTTGGACCCACAGGAGGATCTGGTGCGCCAGCCTGTACAGGGGGCACGAGCACAGACCTCTATGATGGTTGATGTAAGAAATCACAGAAGTGTTGTCCGTACGAATCAGAACGTGGTAATCTCTGAGGTCCAACATATGACATCTACTAAGAATACCCAGTCCTCGGATCTGATACGAGACACGGCCTGAGCGGTTTAGCTGACGTAGATCTAAAATAGGACGCAACCTACCATCTTTTTTGGGAACTATTAAGTATCATTCTGATGAAGGGACCATCTCGATGGCCTCCTTCTTCAGGAGAGTGTTCACTTCTTGTTCCATGACCAGAGCCTGCTCTCTTCCCACCAGAGTGGGAAGAACCCCGTCGAAACAATGCAGACAAGACTCAAACTGAATCGAATAGCCTCACTCTAAAGTGGGCAGGACCCAATGAGACACGTCTGGCAGAGCTTTCCAGGCTGCCAGGAAATCTTATAGGGTATCAGTTTCTCCAGACTGACCTCTGGTGTGCCTAGAGCTGGGGCAGTGCCCTGAAGTGGCTCTAGGAGCCTCGAAGGAGGCAACAAATTCTCCTGGACCACTACAAGACCGAGTGGAGATCGAGGAGAGCTGGCCATGCCCTGAAGCACATTCAATGGCAGGGTTAATGGACCAGGTCCCTGAGAGGGCAGGGCGGGCAATGGATACTGCTGTACAACACGCCCCTTCACAGATGGATGTCAGGGTTTCTTCAACCCGCGGCATTGCTCCATACCAGTGTTCTTTCTGCCCCATGATGTGTGAATACAGCGTCGAAAAGGGGCTGAAAGGGCAGGCCGAAAAAGGCTTCACCCATGATCATAACATCTCAGTGTGCAGGTCTGGAAAGAACCGGAGACCCTGATGTGGAGGTTGCGACAACGGTGTCAGAAAGAGCTTGTCCAGCTTACTGGACGGAGAGACTTTCTGCTCATTAGCCGGCCAATTTATGTAGGAATAAACACGAGGAGTGAGAGCGTTCGAATAGAAATGGCAGCAGAATGTGCATGGCACAATAAGCACGGCGCAATATACGCAAATCATGCATATATATATATATATATATATATATATATATATATATATATATATATATATATACACACACACACACACACACACACACACACACACACACACGTGCATTTCAATAAATTAGAATATCATTAAAAAATGTATTTATTTTAGTTTTTTTTTAAAAAAGTGAAACTCATATATTATATAGATTTATTACACAAAGACTGATATATTTAAAGTTTATATTTCTTTTAATTTTGATGATTATGGCTTACAGCTAATGAAAACCCAAAATTCAGTTTAGCAGAAAATTAGAATACTGTGAAAAAGTCACACTCCAATCAGCTAAATAAATCCAAATAACTGCAAAGGTTTTTTAAACCTTTAAATGTTGTCTCAGTCTGGTTCAGGCTACACAATCATAGGGGAAGACTGCTGACTTGACAGTTGTAAAAAAGTGAAACGAAGCCCATTCAAGAATTTGGGGGAAATTCACAACGAGTGGACTGCAGCTGGAGTCAGTGCTTCAAGAGCCACCACGCACAAACATGTCCATAGGCTACAACTGATGCATTCCTTGTGTCAAGCCACTCCTGAACCAGAAACAACGTCAGAGGTGTCTTACCTGGGCAAATGACAAAAAGGACTGGACTGTTGCTCTGTGGGCCAAAGTCGTCTTTTCAGATAAAAGGAAAGAAAACGTTGCATTTCATTTGGAAATCAATGTAGAAAGAACAGAGGAGAGGCACAGAATTCAAGTTGCTTGAGGTCCAGTGTAAAGTTTGCACAGTCAGTGGTGGTTTGGGGAGTGATGTCAACTGCTGGTGTTGGTCCACTGTGTTTTATCAGGTCGAAGGTCAGCACAGCTGTCTACCAGGAAGTTTTAGAGTGCTTCATACTTCCCTCTGCTGACCAGCTTTATGGAGATGCTGATTTCAATTTCCAACAGGACTTTGCACCTGCCCATACTGCCAAAAGTACTAATACCTGCTTTAAGGACCATGGTATTTATGTGCTTGATATGGCCAGCAAACTCACCCAACCAAAACCCAATAGAGAACCTATGGGGTATTGTAAAGAGGAAGATATGAGACAGCAGACCAAACAACATAGAAGAGCTGAAGGCCACTATCAGAGTAACCTGGGCACGTCAGCAGCTTT
The DNA here is from genome assembly GCA_014706435.1 of Silurus glanis. NCBI lineage: Eukaryota > Metazoa > Chordata > Actinopteri > Siluriformes > Siluridae > Silurus > Silurus glanis. The sequence goes on along the minus strand of JAAIIK010000059.1, from coordinate 2,605,376 downwards.
ACAGACTGATCGCCTCGCCTGCCACTGTAGTAATTCATGTAAAGGGAACCCCAGCCGAGTATTGAGTTCTGTACATTTGCATACTTTTCAGTAGTCCAACATTTCTGTGTTAAAATCTTTTTATTTATTTATTTATTTATTTTTATTTATTTATTTATTTTCTTATTGGTCTTAAGTAATATTCTACTTTTCTGAGATACAAAATTTTGAGTTTTCATTAGTAGTAAGCCATAACTATCAAAATTGAAAGAAAGAAAAACTTGAAATATATCAGTCTGTCTGTGATGACTCTATTTAATGTTTTACTTTTTGAATTACTAAAATAAACTTTTTAATGATACTCTTAATTTATTGAGATGCACCTGTATATATGTGTGCGTGTCTGTGCATACATTACCCATTTCTCTCTCTTTAGGTGTGTCATTATACCTAGCATACCTGCTGGTGCCTCTGTAAACTACACGTGCAATACAAAGGGTCGTTATGTGAATGTGATCATTCCCAACATTGTCCAGGCTCTAACTCTCTGCGAGGTGGAAGTCTATGCAGTTCCAGGTCATAATTTTAATAGTCTTTTTATACTATAATATAAATTTAAAGGCCAAATATATTTTATAACAGTTACTAGATATTAACATTGGATACTTTGTTCTAGTGCCTATTAAAAAGATGACATTTCTGAGATTCAAGTTTAACAGCAGTGAGGATCTCAAGAATTCTACTATGAGGGACAAAATTCTTCAAAAGGTATGTCTTTGTAAGAATGTACAATGCATTGCCAGTCTCTTGGGTATGCATGGTTTGTAGCTACACTCATTGGTCATTATTGAGTAGAGTGAATCTGTTGCACCACAAAGCTTGTTGCTCTTAAATATATATATATATATATAGAATAACATTATGACCACCTGCCAAACATTGTGCTGGTCGCCCCTTCTTGCTTCCAAAACAGTCCTGACCGATCTGCCATGGACTCCACTAGGCCCCTGAAGGTTTGCTGTGGTATCTGACACCTAGATATTAGCAGCAGATCCTTTAAGTCCTGTAACTTGCGAGGTGGGGCCTCCATGGATTGGACTTGTTTTTCAAGAACATCCCACAGATACTCAATTGGATGAGATCTAGGTAATTTGGAGGCCAAGTCAAAACCTCAAACTTTTTGTTGTGCTCCTCAAACCATTCCTAAAACATTTTTGCTTTGTGGCATTATCCTGCTGAAAGAGGCCATCAGGGAATACCTTTTTCATAAAAGGGTGTACATGGTCTGCAACAATGCTTAGGTTGGTGGTACGTGTCAATGTAACATCCATATGGATGGCCGAACCCAAGGCTTCCAAGCAGAACATTGCCCAAAGCAACTGCCTCTGCCGGGTTGCCTTCTTCCTAAAGTGCATCTCGGGGCCATTTGTTCCCTAGTTATGTGATGCACACACACCCGGTCATTCATGTAATGTAAATGAAAATGTGATTTATCAGACCACTTCTTCCATTGCTCCGTGGTCCAGTTCTGATGCTCACGAAAAAATTGTTGCCGCTTTCGGTGGGTGACAGGGGTCATCATGGACACCCTGACTGGTCTGTGGTTTCACAGCCCCATAAACAACAAACTGTGATGCACTGTGCATTCTGACACCTTTTTGAGCTGCAGAAGCTCGTCTGTTGAATTGGACCACACAGTCCAGCCTTTACTCCCACGTGCATCAGTAAGCCTTGGGCAATGACCCTGTCGCCGGTTCACCACAGTAGATACTGATCACTGCAGACTGGAAACATCCCACAAGAGCTGCAGTTTTGGAGATGCTCTGACCCAGTCGTCTAGACGTCACAATTTGGCCCATGTCAAACTCGCTCAAATGCTTACACTTGCCCATTTTTCCTGCTTTTAACACATCAACATTAAAGGCTAAATGTTTGCTTGCTGCCTAATATATCCACCCAATAACAGGTGCCATGATAAATAGATAATCAGTGTTATCCATTTACTGGTCATAATGTTATGCCTGTTCAAGATATAT
>JAAIIK010000059.1:2587996-2602961 GCA_014706435.1 Silurus glanis | reverse complement strand
TAAATATAATGTTATCACACACACACACACACACTATATATATTGCATAGCACATAATAGTACTTTTTTTTTTTTTTTTTTATAGATTGAGTCTGTTAATGTCCAGTCACCAGTATTTCAGATGCGCTGGACAAAGGAACCAGAACTGGAAATAGGTAAGAGATTTTAGAACACTACCACTACCATAAGCAGCAATCTGCTCAATCATAGTAAAGTGATAACATTATATTTAAAAAATTAAGTACCCAGATTAAATATTGGTGTTCAAGGTGCCCACTTGATGCAGTGTTACTGTTATTACCCGATTTATTCTTAAACAATTTTGGAACAATAACAGTGTTACATTTTGTATTAAGATACAATAGACAAGTTTGTTTCTATTATCAAAAATCTTTTATACATTTTAAACACTTATTTCAACACTTTCTTTTGAAAGGATACTGCTCAAAATCTGCTTATTATTAGAATAGAATTATGTGGAGCATTTGTATCATGCAATACAATAATGAGGATGTGAAGATTGAAGTGAAGGTTGAAAAACATTATTTCAAACCATAAACAAACATAAACATAATACAAACTTGGGCTAGGCAATTGGAAAACAACAAACTTCCTGAAAAACAAACATTAAATCAATAAATAAAACAAGATCAAAAACTGGAGAAATTGAGAAGCATAAGACATGGAACAAAAAGCTTGGTACATGCAGCGAATTGAATGGAATACTTCATGAAGGAATCCACATCGGCATCAGACTGGGATCATTGTTGTGGGATGCCACATCAGCTTCTGGAACGAGCTTTTCAGGGTAGGGGTGCACCTTTGAATTTTGCTGTAGCTCATCATGGTGGGCCACAATGGCAGCCTCTGGAGAGAGCTCTGCATGGGAGACCATTACATTTTGACCAAAGCATAAATTAGAATGTGCACATTAATACTATTGTGTTCACTACTTTTATACCACAGTAGAATGTGCACTACTATAATACTATAATATTAAAACTGGGTATGAATAACAGCCTTCTGACCCTCTGACTGATCAGTTTCCATAATGCAAAATTATTGTGGTTTAAAATGCACAATGTAAAATATATTTGTAACATTTATTTTTGATTGTTTTTTTTTATTTTGAACCTAAGTTTGACTTTTATTTACATTATATATGTTACATATGTTATTGACAGTCAAGACATTCTGACTTGCAGGTGGCTGAAAATCATCTTAAATATGACATCGGGAAGAAGAGGATGAAGAAGCATTTACATAACAAGTTAGATTTTGGTGTAGTGTGATATGGAAAATTATTTTCCTAATTAATAAATCAATAATTGTATTTACTATGTGATATAGTTAAGCATTTAAAATTAAAACTTGTTTGCTCGGTTTAGCATCATTAATCCTAGTCTTTAGTTTAAGATAATAGCTAGATTTTCTGGTATGACTATGCTAGTTACATGTAGTTTCTCTAACAAATATTATTGAGTAGTCATTTTGAAAAAGTGATCCTTTCTGTGTAAACAACTAACAGTTACTAACAGTACTCACAGTTGTACCAAGAGAACATTTTGTAAAACAAGACTGAAACGCATTTAATTGTGCTAATGAACGTGAGCATTTTTTTGTCTTCATGTTTTAATCATTAGCTTTTAATGTTGCTTTAACACCTAATGCAATACTTTAAATCTTTGTCACCTTCCAGCCAATCAGAAAGGTCAAGAACCAACCAATCATTTTGCTATGTGTGTATTTGTTATATTTGTCAATTGACATGGGCCAGGATCGAGGTGCTAGAGTTTTTTTTTGTTTGTTTGTTTTGTTTCTTCGAATTTAGTTTGTTTGTTTGCTTGTTTTAGTTTGTTTGTTTTTTCTCATGTAAAAAGAAAAATTCACCGTCTATAATGTTCACCATTATGTTATACTGTATATTACCAATAAAAATATTTAGCAAAAACATGTAATAAATCATGTGAAAACAGGTGTTTATTATTGTGTCTTTGTACGAGGAGGTTAGTTCTTGAATAGTACAGTATATGCCTCAACTCAAGTTCATAATAAAGTTAGTTTAAAAACTATAATCACACTCTTGATATATCACCCAAATGAGGATAGGTTCCCCTTTTGAGACTAGTTCCTCGCAAGGTTTCTTCCTCATAACATCTAAGGGAGCTTTTCCTTGCAACAGTAGGATAAATACACATCGCTCACCTAAACTCTTAATTCTGTAAAGCTGCTTTGAGACAATGTCTGTTGTAAAAAGTGCTATAGAAATAAACTTGACTTGACTATAACATATTAGTACATGCTTATTTATGTACTGTTATTGTTACCGGAAAATAAATACATTAAAAAAGTACACCACTCACAAGTCAACTGCCTCCAAACACACAGGGTATGATAGTAGTATTCTGCATAAGTTTTGCATAACTCAAAGGACCAGAAGTTCTAGCTTCTGTATATACACTAAGAAGATATACTTAATTCATTTATAGGATTCTCCTCACTATCGTTAGGTCACGTCCCTAAATCCCTCAAAATGACCTGTTTTTAGCTTCAGACCAAGGCTTCATCTCGCTGTTAGTTTTACTAGATCTTAGTGCTGCATTCGACACTATAGACCATGATCTCCTTCTAGATCACTTACAGAATTACATCGGGGACAGGCATTAAGCTGGTTTAAATCCTACCTGTCCGATCGTTACCATTTCGTAGACTTAAAAGGAAAGCTATCCAGGCTAATGCTAGTAAATTATGGCGTGCCACAAGGTTCAGTTCTAGGACCCCTGCTTTTCACAATATACATGCTTCTCTTAGGAAATATTATTAGAAGGCATGGAATTAGCTTCCATTGTTATGCTGATGATACCCAGCTATATATCTCATCAAAACCAGACGATACAGCTCAATTAGCTCGGATAACTGAGTGTGTTAAAGAAAGAAGAGATTGGATGACCCATAACTTTCTACTATTAAATTCTGATAAGACGGAGATTTTGCTCATCGGCCCAAAAACCAGTACACAGAAGCTCCAGCATTTCAACCTGCATTTAGACGGATGTTCTGTAACCACTAGTTCAACGGTAAAAGACCTGGGAGTTATTTTAGACAGCAACTTGTCTTTCAAAATTCATATCAACCAAGTTACAAAAACAGCCTTCTTTCACCTTAGAAATATTTCTAAGCTAAGAAACATGTTATCTATATCTGATGCAGAGAAGCTCGTCCATGCGTTCATGACCTCCAGAATAGAATATTGTAATGCATTACTAGGTGGATGTCCTGCATCATTAATAAACAAGCTTCAGTTAGTTCAGAATGCGGCAGCAAGAGTTCTTACTAGGTCAAGAAAATATGATCATATAACCCAAATCTTATCATCCCTGCACTGGCTACCTGTTAAGTTTCGAAATAGACTACAAACTACTACTTCTTACGTATAAAGCACTAAATGGTTTGGCTCCCATGTATCTCTCCAGTCTTTTAACACGCTACAATCCGTCACGCTCCCTGAGATCTCAAAACTCTGGGCTTCTAGTAGTTCCTAGAATAGCAAAGTCCACTTGGCGGTAGATCATTCTCACATTTAGCTCCTAAACTTTGGAACAGTCTTGCTGACAGTGTTCGGGGCTCAGACACACTCTCCCAGTTTAAGTGTAGATTAAAAACGTATCTTTTTAGCAAAGCCTACACATAACACACATCACATATCATAACCTTGTGCTCCAGTACATCTGATTCACATGCACATTAGCAACTTGTGCTGTTAATATCATGAACAGCAGCTACACTAATTTCTCTCCACTGCTTCTCTTTCTCTCCCCATCCCGAGGCATCCTGAGGTTTGGCCAGCTCCAGTCACGTCCCACCTCATGAAGATTATGGACCTTTGAAGAAGTAGATGCCGAACTTGCAAACATCCCGTACCATCTAGAGCCATACCAGTGCCAATTGGATTCCACTACATGTGTGGAGTTTTTGACATTGGACCTCCTGGAGTGTTTAAAGCCTCTGCCATGGAGAAGCTGTTGCTGATCTGTGATGATCACAAATGTTGAGCTCAGTAGCTCCTAGTTTTATAACCATATAGACTGTATAAGACTGTAGAAAGAACATTACTTATAATCACACACTCCAGTGCTCATGATAGTTCTCACTCTCCAGTGTTCTGTATTGTTGAAAGATTTATGATCAAACTCTTGATGTCACCCAAATGAGGATGGGTTCCCCTTTTGAGTCTGGTTCCTCTCAAGGTTTCTTCCTCATAACATCTAAGGGAGTTTTTCCTTGCCACAGGCTTGATCATCAGGGATAAATGCACACCATTCACTTTGACTGTTGATTTCTGTAAAGCTGCTTTGAGACAATGTCTGTTCTGAAAAGCACTATAGAAATAAACTTGACTTGACCTGACTCGATTCAAGCTGCTGATGCAAATTTCAGATCCTCTTATTTAAATTTCACAGCACACAACAAGATTCATCCCATCAAGCATTACTTTTTGAGTTTCACTGAGTCTCTTCCCACTGAAGACTCAGGTTTCTGTTCCTGGCTGACCGACAGGTGTGGTGTCTAATTTGGTTGTAGCTTATCCACCTTATTTGGTTTGACACAATGGATGTTGAAAGTTGGTTGGTGTTTTTTGTGCACTACTTTTGTAAACAAATATCATTACCATAGTCTTTTTGACAGCTCAAACCTTTAAATATTTTTCAATCAATTATTTCACACTTTAGATTTTTTTGCTGTAGGCTAATTCATGCAAAAACCCTGAAATACCCTGAAGCTGCAAGCTGAAGCAGCACACATTGTTATAACCATAAGCACATCCAGTGAAATAGCCATATGAAAGAAAAATAAAACATGATAAAGAAAAAACTAACACCCAGTGTTGTTTGAGGGGAAAAGAAAAAAAAACTTTTGGAATAAATGCTATTGCCACAGGAACTGTATCTGTTTTTACTTCTTACTTATCCTATTTCTGACAGTGCCTCTGCTGAGAAGCTCTTAATATTAAAAGTTTAAATAAAAAAATAATCGGATGTAGCATGGAGCATTTAAAACTTAAGAATTCAAGTGCATTTGCCTTTTAAATGAACTACGTACACATTTACTGAAACACCAAGTGGACAGCTCAGAGTTTACAATGGTCAAAGAGGTAAGTTTCTGATGAAGGGTAAGAAATCTCTATAAACTGTCTTTATTTGGTTTAATTCATTATATTTGTTGTATGATGGAATCATGTAACTGGATGTTTATAGTAAAGATGTGATGCTTAAGGGATTAATATTTCCGTAATTATTTTTCTATTTGAGCAGAAAATGGAGAATTCACTGAGGCCCATGATTCTTTGTTTAGGTAAACACTGAATAGTTAAAGTAAAACTGATTTATATATATATATATATATATATATATATATATATATATATATATATGTAACCAGGTTAAAAAGATAACGTGTCATTCATGTTATTTAGGCTTTGTGTTAAGTGTGTGACACACAGTGTGTACTAATGCACTTTTCCATGCACTGCTAAAAGGTTTCGCTGGCCCTTTTAGAAACGGAACTATAATGCAAAAGGGTTGTTTCCTTCCGGTAAACAGAGCGCAACATCCAGTTGGTGCACGTGTATTTAGCCATAAAGCACAAAGAATGACCGATTTCTTTTGGGATATATCTCGTTTGGTGTGAAAAAGAAGCGTAAGTGATTAAATATAATCAGTATAAGACTTTCTTAGATAGTTTTGTGTATAATTTTTATGTGGACCAGAGATATTGAGATGTTGTTACTCTATTTAATCAAGAGGGGAGAAAGTGCTTCGTAAGCCATTCTTGATAAATGTATATGTATAAAAGCATGTTTACAGAAAGTTTAATAAATGTCATAAATGTGTCAACCATTAATGGTTTTTCTTTCCTTAAACACAAACTTGATTAAGAAATTTCAAGGTTTTGTAGACTAATGATTACCAATGAAGTACAATTATTGAGAGAATTTTTATATGTATTTATTTGTTTACTTATTTATTGACTCGGTGATTCTTGAAATAAGAGACAAAACATGTCCTACATAAAGTTTTTACTAAGTCTTTACTAAAATAAATAAATAAATACAAATGTTGTTTTTTTTTGACCAGTTGATGGCGCCATAAAAACATGAGGGAACAATGGGGCCATTTTTCTCCTTACATTTCTGAAACGTGATTATATAAGTTACTACATCCTTCCTAGTAGTCTGAACCAATGTGATTTGTAGGATGGTTCAGGGGAAGGAAGAACAGTGGGGCGACGACCAGTTTGACAGATCCAAATTCTTGATTTGATCTCTGCACTTTCTCTCACACAGGTGCCCTTTTCTCACTCTTGTGCTTCCCCTACTCACTGCAACAGAAAACACTGATTAAACTAATTCCCAAAAGGAGTGTGATTCTTACCTTACTTCAAAGATATCCAACAGTAATCTACAGACTATAAATAAAAAATAAACAAGCGCTAAAGCGTGTCTGTACTAATTAGATATATGCTGTCATGTAAACGCTGTAGAAGTTACATAGAAATGATTTTTAGTTCCATTTTCTCTTCCCAATAGTGTTACATTGGTTGCTTCTAAACTATATGTGAATGCATTTTTAGCTGTTGTATCAATGGAGAATTAAAGCAGAAGTTCCCTATGACTCATGATGTAGAGTCCATTTGTCCAGAGATTGCAGAGAATGTGTGTGAACATTGCAAGCAATAACCAAATATAATTCCTATCATTTGATCAACACATTCCTGTGGTGTTCTTTCCAGTTGTTGCAGCATTCAAATGCTGTCATTGCATAATGTGTAAGGAGGGGTGTCATTTAATACTCTGTCAAACAGAACTTTTTATTTGTAGTGTAAACCTTTAAAACAAAGACTACATACATACAAAACGATAAAAAAACAAGGCAAGGAAAGTATAACCTGTGTCGTGGAACAAAAACCATGGGAGACAAAGGAGAGCCAGTGAGTACTATGAAAGGTGAGGATTAAATACAAGTAAGTGCTAATTACCAGGCAATGTAAGACACGTAAAAACAACCGTGTGATAAGGTTTAGTAAAGTGCACCGGGTTTCCTTGCGGAAGGTGAGACTTAAATAGACGTGCTGATTACTAGGCAATGTGATTTTCATGTTTATAGAGGTTTTCTGTAATTTTATAATACTTTACTGGCAGCCCAGGTCAAAAATGTAGCACATTAACTCATCATACTGTGTATACAAAACCCTCAAAACAAAACACTCCTCCTTACCCATACACTGACTTCTGGGGGGAGACCTAATTTAAGTAGAGTGGTGGCTATGCTATATTCTTTCTATTTTCTTACATTTTTTATTTTCTTTTTATTTTAAATACATTTGAAAGTGAAAAAGACCGGAAAGAGAGTACAGGAAGTTTAATCTGTGTGAAGTGATTTGGCGTACTAATGCAGAGGTGGCAAAAGTACATACATCCATTACTTAAGTAGAAGTACAGATACTCATGTTTTAAAATACTCGGGTAAAAGTTGAAGTACTGATTATACCTTTTTACTTAAGTGAAAGTAAAGAAGTCTTGGCTCTGACATGTACTCAAGTAAAAAGTAGTTATTACTTCTACCCGTTTTAGCTGTTAACTGGACCTCACATCATATTAATATTTGACAGACAGACAGACAGACAAACAGATAGATAGATAGATAGATAGAACATTGTCATTGCATAGTACAGGTACACAGCAACGAAATGAAGTTTGGCATCTACCAGAAGTGCAAAAAGTAGCAATCGTGCAAATAGTGCAGATAAATATGTATCATATTTACAGCATGTGATATATATGTAAGCATATGTACAGTGATTAAATATAAAGGCTATAACAGTGCAGAGACGTGCGGACATCAAGAGCCTTTGCTATGTTTCCACACGGACAGTTAATGAGGTGATACCGGAGAAAGTGCACCTCTTCAAGTCAAGAAGCTTTTATATATATATATAATCATAGAGATTTTACAGATTTGAATAATGTATTGTTTTTATCTGTACGATCAATAAAGACAGTAATTTAAGTTTGTGTCGCCATTATGAGGGAAAAACCCACAAAACGCCACCCAGAGGTTTAATTGTGTAAAACATGGCGGATTTGGTGTTTGATTTGAGAATTTGTGCAAAAATAAAACAAAAGTTTACTGATTAAAATAATTTTTCGGTGGAGTTTATTTATGTATTGTATATCTAAGTAAAGAAGGGACGTCGTGAATAAGTGTATGTTTTTAATTTCGCCTCTTTTATATTTAGTTATTTATTTATGTATTTATACTTTTTATAAAAATGGTAAAAACAGAAATGCGCGCTGAATTGATAGCGTGTTAATAACATCTAGTGCCGTTTACAATAATTTTAATTTTGACAGCCAAATATATATATATTAATACAAAACTAATTAAAAATGTTGTTACCTAATGAATGTGTCCAGGCTAAGGATCCACATACAGAAAACAAGCAGAGAAAAGATGATGATGATCATGAATGTGTCTGTTCTCAGTCATGTTCTCATCACTGACTCCCTCTGTCTCATCCACATTAACCCCAAACTTCTTAATGCCTTCTGTCTGCTGATTCTTATCTTCGTAAAGAGTGAGTCAGGACTTTATACACCAGCGGATTGAAAAAGACGCGCAGTAACAGGAAATCGGTTGTTCGGCTGAAATCGGCGCAGTGAAAAGGAAAATTTTATATTTCACCTAATCAATGGATTAAAACTAAAGTAACGAGCCTGTTTTGAAAATGTAAGAAGTAAAAAGTACAGATATTTGTGTAAAAATGTAATGAGTAAAAGTAAAAAGTTGTCTGAAAAATAAATAGTGGAGTAAAGTACTGATACCAGAAAAATCTACTTAAGTACAGTAACGAAGTATTTGTACTCCATTACTTCCCACCTCTGTACTAATGCATTGTGTGGTCAAGCATTGGCTGTAACATGTGCTTGGTCAAACCTGTGTATTAATACGTGCAGCCTGCATACATTATGACTGTTTTTTTTCTTCCAATCAATAAGTGAGCCAGAGAGCTAGAGAAATAATGCAAGCAACACTCTCTCAACTCTTTTTCTTTTTTGTTACTGGATTTAATGGATTGATTTAATTTACCGTAATTTCCGGACTATAAAGCGCACCCATATATAAGCCTGAATTTTACAATTATTTTTATTTTTAACATAAATAAGCCGCACATGTCTATAAGCCGCAGGTGTCTACACTAATGTACTTTACACAGGCTTTAACGAAAGACACGTTACACACGGTGTAACGGGTGAAATATGTTGCGCTTCCTTTAGGAGCATAGCGGTATTTTGGGAATAGCATGCCACTGCATTTTCCGGTATTACTGCGTGTGTTCAAGACGAGGATTATGTCCTTATTATTTTCTGATGCTCATTTCTAAGTTTCTTTGACTAACCCGTTACGCTGTTGCCAAGAAAAATAAAAAAGCACGAGTTTTGGAAACCTGTCTGTGCTTATATGATTTCTGTTGCAACTGCAGTTAGCGAGCTCTCCCTTAACCCTGACTCAACGCGTTACAACGACTTGTATCTAAACAGTAGCCGACCAAGTAAGTCATTGTTCACTGTCTTCCTCCTTCCTTTCACAACTATTTCTCTCAGGAGTTTATCTTTTGGCATCGTCGTGCGTTTAAAAATCACCCGATGGAAGTTTTTTCTCCCGAAGCCGTGCAGCTCAGAACACAGGTGAGCTGCGTTTTTTCGTTTCCGTTCGGAAATTTCATTGGTCTAATGTTATGGGGTTCAGTTTTTTGGCTTGAAGTTTGTGAAACCAGAAAAAACCCAGGAAAAATTCATAAGCCGCTTCGTTGTTTAAGCCGCGGGGTTCAAAACGTGGGAAAAAAGTAGCGGCTTATAGTCCGAAAAATACGGTATTTTGTTTCGTTAAGTAGAGGCGATATGCCCTGAAGTGTGTGTTCTAATGGAATAGGGACAAAATATATACATAAAATCCACTTGTCGTCACAAACATGCACACAGGGTGTGTTTATTTAGCATACATTTTGCATTACTTAAGGAATACTTAAGGAAATGTTTCTGGCTGACAGGCAGGAGTATCTAATTTAGTTGTATATTATCCATCTCAATAAGTTTGACATACTGGATGTTACAAGTTGGATGTTCTTATCTGTTCAATACATTTGTAAACAAGTGTCATTACCATAGCATTTCATTCATAGGATCTCATTCTTCAATGATGTTACTATTTTCTCAACATTCTGTTTAAAAGACAGCTTTGTGTAAAAATCAGGTCAGCATCTGAAATTTTTTTAAACCAGCTGAATTGGTGCCAACAACTATACTATTGCTAAAAAATACAAAATACTATCGATATTAACAAACGTTAAACACTAGTCAGTGTTATAACCATTGTCACTGCAATATGATAGAACAATTAATATATTTTCACTTTTGTGTAACAGATTTTATTATTTTCATGAATCAGACATCTTATGTATTCTGTATGCATTTTAAAATCTTTGTTAAAGTATGTCGTATAAAGCATTGAACATACGCAACTGCATTTGCCTTTTAAATGAACTACATACACATTTAAAGAAACATCAAGTGGACAGCTCAGAGTTCAAAAGTGTCACAGAGGTTAGTTTCTGATCTGTTGGTCAAGGTAAGAAATCTCTCTAAACCGTGTCTTTACTTGTTTTAATATATCTTAAATTATCTATATTATGCAACTCATGTAATTGGATGCGCACAGTAAGTGTGATGCTTAAGAGGTAAATGCTTTTCCTTAAATTCTTTTGTAATAAATTCGGTTGTAAAATAATCAGAAATTGTTATCTTTCTTTTTAAGCCAAAAAATGGAGAATTCACTAAGGTCCACATTTTGTTTTTTAGGTAAACACTAAATAAGTTATAAATAATGTCTAATTGATTTTATGATTAGTTCATTTCAATTGTAGTAATCGTAGATTATGCATTTATGCACAGGGATATGCATTTTTTCATTGCAGTGGATATTGACGCATCAGCTAGGTAAGAACATAATAGAATGCAAAAATAAAAATGTGAATGCAAAAATTGTGATATATATAAGATCTAAAATGTACTGTGTTTTTGCACAAGTGTAGTTCAGCTTTATTGCACACTTTCATTAAAGATAGTTATATCAAATATATATATATAAAAAAAAGCCTGAAATTTTACATTTTGAGACTACACTTTTCATTAAAGTTGTCAATAGTATAATTTTCACTGATAATTGTATTGATTTAAAAAATAATGCAAAATAGTATTACTTTTTATTAAAGCTCGCAGACTGTTGGTCCTCATTTTTTGTGTGCGTGTGTGTGTGTGCATGCATCTCATTAAATTAGAATATCATTAAAATTATTTATTAGAGTAATTTAATACAAAAAGTGAAACTCGTATATTATATAGATTCATCACACACAGACTGATATATTTCAAGTGTTTATTTCTTTTAATTTTGATGATTTGGGCTCACATTTAACAAAAACCCACCAATTCACTCAATTCATCTCAAAAAATGAGAATACTTCATAAGACCAATTAAAAAAAAACAACATTTTTTGAATTGTTGGCCTTCTGGAAAGTATGTTCCAGTACTGTATATGTACTCAATATTTGGTAGGGGATCCTTTTGCTTTAATTACTGCCTTAATTCGGCATGGTATGGAGGTGATCAGTCTGTGGCACTACAGAGGTGGTATGGAAGCCCAGGTTTCTTTGACAGTGCCCTTTAGCTCGTTTGCATTTTTTGGTTATTTGTTTCTCATTTTCCTCTTGACAGTACTTCATAGATTCTCTATGAGGTTCAGGTCTGGTGAGTTTGCTGGCCAGTCAAGCACACCAACACCTTGGTCATTTAACCAACTTTTGGTGCTTTTGCCAATGTGGGCAGGTGCCAAATCCTGCAGGAAAATGAAATCAGCATCTCCATAAAGCTGGTCAGCAGAGGGAAGCATGAAGCGCTCTAAAACTTCCCGGTAGACGTCTGTGCTGACCTTGGACTCGATAAAACACAGTGGACCAACACCAGCAGATTACATGACTCCCCAAACCACCACTGACTGTGCACCACTGGACCTCAAGCAACTTGGTTTCTGTTGCCTCTTCTCTTTTCTTCCAGACTCTGGGGCCTTGATTTCCAAATGAAAGGCAAAATTTTCCTTCCTTTCATCTGAAAACAGTCCAGTCCTTTGTGTCCTTTGCCCAGGTAAGACACCTCTGACGTTGTCTCTGGTTCAGGAGTGGCTTGACAAAAGGAATGCGCCAGTTGTAGCCCATGGATACGTCTGTGTGTGGTGGCTCTTGAAGAACTGACTCCAGCTGCAGTCCACTCTTTGTGAATCTCCCCAAATTCTTGAATGGGCTTCGTTTCACCTTTTTCTAACAATTTTTTTCCTTCTGTTCAACTTTCCATTAATGTGCTTGGATACAGCACTCTGTGAACAGCAGCTTCTTTAGCAATGACCTTTTGTGTCTTCCCCTCCATGTGCAGGGTCTCAATGATTATCTTCTCCACAACTGTCAAGTCAGCAGTCTTCCCCATGATTGTGTATCCTGAACCAGACTGAGACACCATTTAAAGGCTCAGGAAACCTTTGCAGGTGTTTGGTTTTAATTAGCTGATTAGCGTGTGACACCATGTGTCTCCAATATTGAACTCTTTCACAATATTCTCATTTTCTGAGATACTGAATTTTGAATTTTCATTAGCTGTAAGCCATAATCATTAAAATTAAAATAAATAAACACTTGAAATATATCAGTCTGTGTGTGATGAATCTATATAATATACAAGTTTCACTTTTTGTATTGAATTACTAAATCAACTTTTTAAAGATATTCTAAATTATTGAGATGCACCTGTATGTTCTAATGCATAAAAACCAGTCATACACACATTCACTGTAAATAAATAAACATGTTATTTTCTTCCCTTCAGACAATGTGGCCTTAAGAGGAATAGCAACACAATGTTCCATTTGACATACTTATCTCAAGGTAACACATTAATCTAGGTGGTTTTAGACAGATTCTCAAAGTCACTACATCTGACCTACATTGCTACCACTCACATTTACCACAGCAGACTTCAGACCTCTAAATGTTATTCGTCCAATGAAAATGATCCAAAATGCAGCTGCGCAATCTGTGCTCAATCTGCCTAAGTTCTCCCACACCACCCTACAGCTGTGCTCCCTCCACTGGCTCCTGGCAAGTTTAGCACCCAGACTCTTCTACTACGAAGTCATTCTATTGTAATAGATGCAGAATGAAGTCAGCATTGTCTTGCTCAAACAGGCAAGGCCTTCCATTAAAAAGGCAAATAGTGTAGAACTGTAATCTAGAACAATATTAATGTTACAATAGAAGAATTTATTTAGCAAAGTTATTGTTTTGTCATAAGAAAGCCTTTGGATGGGGTAAGATGTTGATAAACTGAGTAAAAATATGATGTCATTCTTTCATAATATATCAATTTCTGCTGCTTTTATTTTAAGCATTTAAAAAATTTGATCTTTCTTTTTTTATTTCAGATGTGTTGTTATCTCTACCATACCTGCTGGTGCCTCTGTAAGCTACACCTGCAATATGAGGGGTCGTTATGTGAATGTTATCATTCCCAATATTTTCCAGTACCTCACGCTTTGTGAAGTGGAAGTCTATGGGACTCCAGGTGACACTTTTATATTTAATTCACAATTATGTTTTAACTTAAATTTAATTTAACACTTGCTGAAAGTCAACTTATTGCTTTTTTGTAGTGCCTGTTACTAAGAAGACATTTCTGAGATTAAAGTTTAACAGCAGTGAGGATCTAACCAACCCTTCGACCAGGGACAAAGTTTTTCAAAAGGTGTGTGTTTGTGAGGATATACACTCATTTTATCCACTGTCATTTTTTTATGTACACATTGCTTGTAGCTACACTCATTGGCCATTACTGAGTGTAGTCCATCAGTTGCACCACCCAGCTTGTTGCCCTTGGCCTATTAGTAAAATGTAGAGATGAGCGAATCCAGATTCATACAGGGTTTAATAATCTGATTCTTTATACTGTATGACTTGGGATTCATGAATCATTCTCTTCATTTACATGGATCACTTGAGTCCTTGGTTGTCTTGCTACTAACAACAACATATATAAATACAAATTGTAAATTACACCATCTAGTTGTTCTAAGTTATTGTTAGCAAGTAACTGTAGCAACAAGTAGCTGACTAAGTTGTTCAGGAAACTTTCTACATGGTCAGAAACACAAGAGACTGTAGTATGGTATATGTTCTATATGAAGTATGTAAACTTTTTTTTTATACTTTTTTATAGTTGAAATCTGCTATTGTCCAGTCACCAGCATTTCAGCTCCATTGGACAAAAGAACCAGAACTGCAAACTAAAACTTAAAATTGGGTAAGAAAGTTAAAAGAATTGTATTGCTATCATTACTACAAAGTTTTACTATCAAAAATGCCTTTAAGCCCTGTAAAGGATGTTGCTGTGCTTTAGAGCCCTGTCAAAGATGTTGCCTCATGACCAACTGAGGGCATTGATATGCCTGTAGACCTTGTTGAGAAAGTTGCTCTCCTTGTAAGCATCATGGTGGCTGTTGCATTTTACAGATTTCTGCGAACACAGAGATTTTAATTTATGTTCTTTTTACACCACTAACTACATCCAAGAACCAATGCTACATTCAAGATATTATAACTCTTGTAATTATTTTCTGACTAACTACGTTTTTTGCACACGTGCAGACATGAAGAGTATAGCACAGTTCTAGCATATTACAGCTGTTTAAGGTAACTGGGCATTCTGGGCATTCACATTATTTAGAAGGGCAAAAAGTTTTTTTATTTGTATATATATATATACTTTATTATATATATATATATATATATATATATATATATATATAT
>JAAIIK010000059.1:2561253-2577854 GCA_014706435.1 Silurus glanis | reverse complement strand
AGAATCCGTCCGGATATATGTATGAGTATGTTGTATTGTATATATATTTATATACCCTGGTGCATATGTGTTTATATGTAAAGCACAGACATGCACAAATACAGTTTTAATAAATGAATAAATTTTCTTCCTTTCAGAAAATGTGGCCTTAAAAGGAATAGCAACACAATCTTCTTTATTCCACAATTACTATGCTTACCTTGCTATTGATGGTAACAGAGCATCGAGCCTGTATTCCTACTCATGTACACACACAGATGGTCAGATAAACTCATGGTGGAGGGTGGATTTGTTGGCAAAGTATGATATCAGCTATGTTATCATCACTAATAGAGGTGATGCTGTTACAACTCGGATAAATGGTGCTGAGATTCACATTGGCAGCTCCTTAGTTAACAACGGCAATGATAACCCCAGGTAGAAACTTTTTAATGTATTTATAAATAGCAAAAAATAAAAAATAATGAGTTTAATTATAAAGCTTTAACAGTTCACAAAGCATGCTGGTTCTAGCTCTTTAAAATTACAAGTATTAATTGTTATTAATGTCCCGCTTCTTTGTTTTTTTTTTTTTATTATCTTTTGATTCCTTTTTTTTAATTAAACAGCTTTAAATCTTATTCAGGGACATTATTTACATTACTTATTTAGGGTTTGACTACTATAAACAGATTTTATATAGACCTTATTTTATATATAAAACATTACCCCAACATCTCTCTCTCTCTCTCTTTTTTCTACAGATGTGTTGTTATCTCTACCATCCCTGCTGGTGCCTCTGTAAGCTACACTTGCAATATGATGGGGCGTTACGTGAACATCATCATTCCAAATATTTTCCAGTACCTCACTCTCTGTGAAGTAGAAGTCTATGGAACTCCAGGTGACACACATTTATATTTATTTCACAGTTTTATATTAATTTAAAGTTTAACAGTTGCTGAATATCAACACTGTTTTTTCGTAGTGCCTGTTTTTAGGAGAGCATTTGTGAGATTAAAGTTTAAAAGCAGTGAGGATCTCAATAATCCTTCCATGAGGGACAAAGTTCTTCAAAAGGTGTGTGTTTGTAAGAATGTACACTTAGTTGTCAGTATATTAGGTACACTTACAGTATATTAGGTACACCGATAGCTACACATTTTGCTCATAATTGATTGTATCCTCTCTGTAGTGCTAAATGGCCTGTTGCATACCACACTATTATAAGAAATAATAGTATAATAAGTGCAATGAGCACCAACATTCGCCACTGCGAATATGTTACTGTCATTGTTGTATTAAAATGTTTCACTAGCCCATAAATACATTTGGTCAGTGATCGATCAGTGGTGGTCTGTTTCCACTGAGTAGATGAAGTCAGAAAAACATAACACCAGAGATGCTGGAAGGCAGTATTTTATATACATGTGTATTATGCTATATACTGTATATGAAGAATTGCAAAACACATAAATCAAATTTTTCTTCATAGATGAAATTGGTCACTGTCCATTCACCAGTACTTCAGGTCTGCTGGACAAAGGAACCAGAACTGGAAACTAAAACTTAAAATGGTAAGACAGTGTATACGAATACTGTATTACTAAACTAAATGAAAGTAATAAGTAAACTAAATTTAAAGTAATTCTTTAACTTTTTCAAATGCTTGCTCATACACATAGCAGCCATGTTTTTCAATTTGATCAGATATGACCCCTTTGCAGCAGTAACATTTTAATCTGACTTCATGACACAGCTTTTTAAGCAAATTAAGCACCGCTTCATTAGAAGTGTGGCAGTCATACTATTTAAAAATGTCAATATCAATATTTTTGATCATTACTAAGTATCACAGGTCAGTTTGCCTGAAATCGTAGGAATAGTCGGCAAAAGGCACATCAAAAAACAATCTAAACTGGTGAGGCTAAACAGTTAGAGGTTTTGCTTTGAAAAAACAAAGAAAACTAAAGGAATCAATGGTAAAAATGGTAAAATGTACAAAAAGTACATTTCCTTTGGTGCTTGAACCACAAAAATAGCATATTCTTCGCTGAATGGGCCGATAAATAATTCTAATCTCCATGCCATTGAGTTGTCCGCTTCTGAACACAAACTCATCTAGCAGAAATAATTAAGTAAGCAATATAAAGTTAACCAATATTGAATCAAAATATTGTTCCTGGCTCTTCTAAAAACTTCTATTCCAATGCAAGCTTAATTCTTAATATAATTTCTCGGAAGCACATATAAATTAAAACCCTAAAAATATTTGTGAAACTGAATGTTGCCTACAAGTAATAAAAATGATTTGCATTTGTTGTTAGTATTAATGTTATTACCAAGTTAGAGCAATAATTAACAACCATTTATGCCCTTGTCTTGATTGTAACAATAAAATAAAATACATTTTCATGTTCTTAGGAAGCGGGAAAGTGCAGTTCTGATGGTGACTGTCCTATAATGAAGAACTTAATGAGTGCATAAAGAAGAAAAAGAAGTCGTGGTCACATAACAAAGAAAGAAAAAGCCAGACGCATAAGATTTGGGTGTATGGTACAAGCTAATCAAATACACCAATGGGTAGAAGTACAGTTTCTTTTAGGAAATGTATATAGGGAAAAAAATAGTGTCATTCCTATTTACTATATTATTGATTGATGTATTTAAAATGGCTTGTTGTTTTGTAGATCATCAGATTATCAGAGTTAAGCCTAGGTTTGAGTTTAGGATAATAGCTCAGAATTATTGTATAGTTTTACTATGTGATTATAATGAAAACAAAACATTCAAATTAGATTCAAAACACAGCTGTACACATTTAAAGATTTTATTGGAGTAGTACCAAGAAGTCATGTAAATACTAATAATCATAATTTTTCCTTTTTTGCTGTTATCATTTTGAAATTGTCATGACACCTAATTCAATACAGAAATTCCTTACCACCTCCCAGGCATTTAGAAATCATTAGTTTGGATAAATTCATAATGTTTGTTTTCCTCGCTGTCATACATATCCACTATTTACTGTTCTTTTCCATTAATACTGTTTAAAAATGTGTAAACTGCTGATTCTCATTAAAACACATTATTAATGAGCTTTCTGCCTGACCTTTTTTTTTTTTTTTTTTTTTTTTTTTTTTTTTTTTTTTTTTTTTTTAAGTTTAAGTTTTACATCAATTTCCCCCTAAGGGCATTAAATTCCCATGAAATAAGGAACTTTTTTAGTTACTGTATATTACTTGTAATGCACAATATTGAATAATCTGTAAGAATGTAAAGAATTAATGCCCTTTAATGGTGTGCTTATTCCATGTGCCTAGTGTTCCAAGCCTGGGATGTTTCCAGAAAGAAATTCACTTGTTTATTAAATGTTTCTTAAATTTAATAAGATGAACAGCACATGCTACCACTACACCATTTTTTCTTGAAAAACAGTGTGCAAATGTACAGGTATAATGTGGAGGATGATAATCACAGGAATGTAGATAGCTTGTTATATTATATCACACTATTGCATTTTGAATTATATCGATAGCCAATGTGTAGCCCATGCACCCTGACCATAATATCTATGTATGTAATAACAAGAATGGATTGCAAAAACAGACAACTTATTTTTAATCTCTTTTGATACAGGTCCATTTATTTTTATATAGACCTGGTGAAACTTATGCCCGAAGTAAGTCAGGTATAATTGAAAATGGGTCACTAAATTATTAGAAAATAAATGCTCACCTGAATTGGTAATGAAGCTACAATACAAAGCCTTCCAGATTTCTTAAACTTATAGGAATTAACATAAATTGTTGGGACAAGGTTATTGAGGAAAGAATACCCCTACTAGCAGTGTGGAGTTCATCAAATTGCATTTAAATTGTAGATTGCATTAAGCAGAGAAAGCAAATTGAAATGCGAAGTAATATATTTTAAACTCTTAATATAAAGTGATGATTATATAATTGAATGGCACAAAAGACAATAAATCAATGTTTTATAAGCATTTATAAGCAAACCTAATAAAGTGATTTACTCTACTGTCATGTTAAACAGCCTTTCTGCAAAACTAGCAGCTGTTGTTGAGTTTTGCAACTTTATCCACTGTATGAAGTTTGCTCTGTTTAGCTTTCTGCAGCACTTCTGAAATGGTTCTTTTTCGTTCATCTCCAGATGGGTATTTCTCAGCAAACGCTATGTGCTTTATTTGGAAATGCCATTCGACGTTAGTTTTTTTTGTTGTTTGCCAATTTCTCACCAGATATATCACACATGCCAGCACCTTTGCCAGAGAAAACTCTGTTTTCATCCAAGATTTTCCTTTTCTTTAGATTTATAAATGGTTAGGTTATGAGAGCAGGGGTCTTGAACTTAATATCAGCTACTCATGGGTCAGGGTGCAGGAAGTAGAGAGTAAGTGACAGTTGGTTTGATCGATAAAATATTGGAACTTTATTTTCAGTGTCACATCAGTTATTTCAAATGCCAAATAAGAGTTGTTCCCTTTGGAAATTGTCCAATGTGTAACAAAAAATAAAATAAATATAATTCTTTTTATTAACATATTATTTTGTCATGACTGCTGGAAGAGCGTGGGGCTGAAGAGCTGTGGGTTGCTGATCCCCGACCTAGGCCTTTCCTACTACAGTGAGAGAATTCGACTAACACAAATCATTATTAAATTCCTTTTGGTTACATTTTATTCTACTTAGTGTGCCTTAGTATTCTGCCCTCGTAAAAGAGTTCCCCTTCTTAACTAGGCAGATAGACAACTCCTTCCACAGGTATGTTGAATCGAAGCATGGATTTATTATGACCACCACTTCAAATATAAGTGGAACAGAGTAAAACTGAAATACAGAAAAAATTATAAAATAAGTTTCTAAAGAATGTGCACTAAAGAAATATAACCGTTCACTTAAGGGATAACTGAGCAAAACAAAAATGGCTCCTATTAAGGGCAGAGGTTACTTTAAATATATAGAATAGCACCACCTAGTGGCTCAAACATTTAACTAGACTAAACTACACTGGAAACAGTACACTTAGTGTGCTGTTTACTTTATTCTTCACCGTTTTTTGTGTTTCCTAACGTTCAAGTTTAACCACTGAAGCTTTGTTTGTGGGCCATTAGCAAATAACTTGCAAGATTTCTATTGTTGCGTGTATGGAACAATATCACAAAGAAAAACCTCTCATCTCATTCATGAGGCACAGGTAGCTCTTTGAGTAAAGTGTGTGTGTGTGTGTATGTGTGTGTGTGTGTGTGTGTGTATCTTTGTCTCTTCAGGTGTGAGTTCTGTGTTTTAAACAACAAGGGATCAAACCCCTTAAAAATCTTGAACATCTAGAACCCCTGGTGGCTCAGTAGGTTAAGGCTCCATTGTTCCTGAAGGTGATGTAAATGTATCCAGCTTTGTCTTTATATATAAGTACACTCTCTCTGCTGGTAGAGGATATACAATAAAAGATAAACCCCTTAAAAAAAAGGAGAAGTCATCAGCCTTTATGGTTTACTGGACTAAGGCATGTGTCTGTCTGAAGATGATAGTCATGGTTTGAGTCCAGGGGTTGATAATGTTAGTTGCTGAACTGTTCTAACTGTCAAAGTAAGTTTTCTCAGCTGGTGAAGGTTAAAAATAAAAGATAACCCCCCCTAAAAATGGTGTGGTACAGTAGTCAGCTCTGATAGCTCAATGGGTTAAGGTGTTGGTGATGGTAAGATCCTTGTTAAGAAGAGATTGTTGCTTTGACTCTGGCTTGTAAGGGTGTGTTGCTAGGTAAATGAGGCAAAATTTAATCGTACTATTACGCAATGCAATCATCAAAAAACAAAATATGAAAAAAAGATTGTGAACATGAAAACCAAAGCAATTTCATAATTGGAAAATCAAAACAGTTGATAAACAGCTGAGAGCAAAGTTAGCTGAACATAATGGTAAGGTTTTTGGGGGTCCTGTCACAATTCTGACCATGTTAATTATATTATTATTATTTTAAATCTGTGGAAAGGGATTTTTTCTGTGATAGACCTTTTTTTTGTGCAATAATACTTACTTTTCTTTATAAAAATGTGCAATTACTTTTGATTCTATTTTATTTCTTTTATTTTTCTTATTATTTCTATTTTACTTAGCATTTCCTTTTAAAGTGCCACTAGGAGCTTCTGTCACCAAAACAAATTAAAAATATGTATCAGTCCACTACAATATAAAGGATTTACTCTTAGCTTCTTCCAGGATTTGAATGAGTTTCTACAATATGGTGTTAACATTCCTTCAAGATTCTACACCATGTTCACATGATTGCCTTACATAACTGAAGGAAAACATTACATTTATACAACCATGAGCTACCTAAATTGCTGACAGAAGGCAACATTTTCATGATTTCATACACAGTGGCGCCTCAGATTCTTATTCCTGGCTGACATACAGGAGTGGAACCTAATTTGGTTGGGTTATTACTTCATTTAGCTTGACAAGCTTTTAAACGTTATTGTATTTTTTTGCTTTTCTGCTCACCACAGTCATGAAAAATTATAATTTCTCTAGGCTTTTTGACTCAATCCAGCCAGGATTTGACGATTTTCCTTGTACCTCTCTTATTAACAAAGTTTTGTATTCTGTGTAAACTCAAATGAATAGTGATTAGTGGAAATCCCACCTCAGTCTCTAAATATTCTTAACCCATTGCATTGGCAACAACAACCATTCTGATATTGAAAAATGTGAATGAGTTTAGTTCTTTTTTCTGATACATCATGCAAATAAAACTTCACTCCATGAGCATTCACCTATTCACTCCACCTCACCTTAATGCAAAATTAATGCAAACTATAGATTTTCTTAAAGAAATCCTGACAAAGACAAGCACTGTGCTTTTATTTAGCTTGAAACATTGTATATTTACTATATGATGCACTTCATATAATTTAATGTGCACACTTTAAGTCTAATTCTTGAGAGGTTTTCTTAAGAGATTTGCAGCAAATAGAAAACTCACTGAAGTCAATGCTTCTTCATTAACACTGATCGAAGTAATATAAAAATATCTAAAAGTTATTCCTTTTACATCTCTCTCTAAACAGACACATCATCAAATTTAGATGAAGATAATGGTAACTCAGGAGGGCCAAAATTATGGGACATTCCAAAGATAATGGAAATTAGGGAAGAGAAAATTCTGGGGATTTTTCAAAGTTAATGGTAATCAGGTGATCAAAGGGGAGGCAAACTGTGTACTACTGGTGTGGTAAATTTTGGCTAATTTTTGTGCAAATGCTGGCACTTGTGCTAAATAGCTGAGCTAAATAGAACTGTTTTAAGGAACTGTTTTATTTGTCTGTATTTTACATCCTTAATTCCCAAAGGTTTGGGACACTGTGTAAAATGTCAATAAAAATAAATGCAATGATTTGCAAATCTCATAAATCTGTATTATATTCACAATAAAACAAAACAAAAAAAACATCAAATGTTTAAACTGGGATTATAAGACATTTTAAGGAAAAAAAAATATTTTGAATTTGATTTGGAAAAATACAATTAATGTAAAAAGCTGAGCATCTGGTTGATTCCCAATATTTCCCATGCCTGTTTTCCATCTGGTTTACTGGTTTATCTGGTCTCGGTGCTGATATACAGTAAGACTGCAAACAAAAAGGTGCCATTCTTGTCAACAGATACAAATAATGCCATGTTTAACATCCCTTTACCTATGGGAGTGGCCGAGCAAACAATGGAAGGGTATACATGTAGATTTTGCTGGGTCATGTGAGGGCAAAATGGTTGTGGTTGACACACATTCAAAGTGACCTGAGCTGCAGTTAATGACGTCAACAACAGCAGACAAAATAAGCAAAGTCCTGTAGTCATTACAGAGTGTGAAGTCCTTGTCATTGATAATGGACCACATTCATTGCACATGAGATTGCAACCTTTTTGACGGCCAATGATTTGAAACACTGCTCAGATTCATATCATCCAGCAAAAAGTATTGCTCAACCTCAAAAAGCATCTTTGGAGGTCTCATCTACTCTTTAGAGACTGCTTAAAACATTTTTGCTGACATATTGCAACACTCAACACTTGACAACAAAGGAGTTCCCCGCCTTGTTGTTTGTTTGGGGCTCCAGCTACCCAGTGTGTCTGATCAACTAACCCTAACCCTAACCCTCCCAGATCCTCTGCCAAGCTGATCATTCCAAGCCAATACAGTTTGAGTTTGGAGCTTGCTTGTGATTACAGGCAAGAAAGAAATGGGCATCAGGTGTGGTGACTGGATTAATTTGGTGGCTTGCTGCGTTCTTGACCAGTTTTTATCCACTCATAAATAAAAAGGAACGACTGATTTAGCAAAATGTAATTGAGTAAAAAGTAAGATATTTGACTTTGAAATGTAGTTAAATTAAAGTAAAAGACTTCTAAATGGAAATAGTTCAGTAAAGTACAGATACGTGAAAAGCTACTTAAGTACCGTAAGAAATATATATTTTTTTCGTTGCTGTTCACCACTGATGACTGTCTGTAATTATATTCATTGATGACAATGCTCAGACAGGTACATGCTGATATGGCTTTAGATCCAGGCTTCGGCTCTTCTAACATGAGCAAATTATTAATGTATTTAAGGCAAACAGCAACAAAATAGGTTGATCCATATTTATAAGACTGGAAAAACAGACAAGGTTTGAAACAATGTAAATAATAAACAGGCACTTACACCTATCTGTAACTGGAAAACAAGCACTGAATGCTTGAGATTCACAAATCAGCATCTCAATTCAAAAATAAATTTACATGCACTGGATAATGATTTATACCATTTATTTAAGCACATTATTTTAAATACTTTTATGGTTGTTTAATTTACTAGTAGCCAAGATCTACATTTGTAAAAACAAATTTCAGGCGTTATATAAAACACAAACAAATTCAAAAATGTTGGTAAACTAAATTGGAATATAAAATGAACAAACAAATTAATAGGAAAAATATGTAGAATGTGTCTTAGTCCTGACTTTAAATTTGTGTCTACTGTAAACTCAGATTCCAGTACCTAGCTGACAGAGAGCTAATTTGTTTGTAGCTAATCCTTCTCATTTGTTTTGACACGTTGGGTGTTCCAGGATACTTGTCTGCTAACAAGATTTGTAAAGAATGAACAGTCTTGCTGACAGCTTACATTAGTCTGACAATTAATCTCTAAACATCCTAATCAAAAAGGTCTGGCGTGCTGTATAAAACACATATGATTAATGCGTATGATTGAGTATGATCATGAACATGCCATGATCATTGACACAACACTGGTCACCATTCCGGTGGTTGATATAAATGCAAGTTAAGGTTCTTTGTGCATCTGCATGATCGTATGTATTGTGCCTCTGCCAAATGGAAGAGCTAAGTTCATTTTCCTGTAAATCCTAATAAATAAGAACAAACAAGGTCTGGCACTTCTGGAGTTTTTACTTTTTCATTCCCAAATATATGCAAAAATTCATGCAAAAGTGTATTTTTCCTAGTAAAAAATCTTGACAATGGCAAAAAAAAAAACCGAAACTTTGCACATTTTACCAATTACTGAAACAATTATGAACAAATTGCCATTTAATTACATATGATTTAAATGCACATTCTGACAGTTTTATTACAGGTTTATTAGTTTCTCTATTTATTGGCACTGTATCAACAAAGTATCAATGAAAATGAAAATGAAAAAAGCAGTGTTCATCTCCTAAAGAAGGAGCAAACATCAATCTGTAAAAGGATTGCTGGAAGGATCATCACATTAGATTTAGCTGTGATGGTTTTTCTTTTTGTGCATGAACAGATTATCATGCTGGATAAAACATATACCCATATTATATATTTCTGTATGCATGTTTAAAACTAGACACTTTCATTGTTATAGACTGTCTTCCATGGAAAACTTGTTTGCATTCGTCAAACACAAAGTGAATTTGACTTTTAAATGAACAACATAAATGCATACTGAAACACCTAGTTGACAGTACAGAGCTTAAAATTGTCAAAGAGGTGACTTTCTGATTTATGTTGACCAAGGTAAGAACATTTTATTTGCCTTAATACATTATATATTTGCTATATGATGCACTTCTTATTTGCACAGTAAAAATTTCTTCTTCACATTTCTTCTTAGTTTTACTATGTTCTTTAAGTGCTGTTGTAAATCATGTCATCAATCAAAATGTTGTTTGAATGTTCCTGTTTTAGACAAAAATGGTGAATTCACTGAGGCCCATGCTTCTTTTTTTAGGTAAACAATGATTGCAATTATCAAACTGAATTTTTTTAGCTTTAGTTAACATTCATCATTCATCATCATTAACTTTTAATTAATTTATTAATATATATTAACTATTATCTATGAATTATCTAGTAGTTATTTCGATTACATCTTTCCATAAACAGGCAAGTAATATAATTAATAATTTAAGCTTATATATTATTCCGCAGGGATATATATTTCCTCATTACAGTGGGCACTCACCCATCAAGAAGGTACAGATATAGTAGATTAATAAATAAAATAAATGTTTCTATATTTATGTAATATTAGAAAAAAAAATGTAAGATCTTGAAGCTTAAAGCAAAAAAAAAATCCAATGTTTATATTAAGTTTGACACTGGTATTAATAATCCTACCAAATAAGAAACTTATATGTTTCCTTTTTTCTTTCAGTCAATGTGGCCTTAGGGGGAATAGCAGCACAATCGTCAACACACATTGACGTTTATAATGCTCACATGGCTATCGATGGCAACAGACAATCTAATTTTTATCAGAAATCATGTAGTACTACAAATGAAGAGAATAACCCATGGTGGAGGGTGTCTTTGTTGGCAGTGTATGACATTAGCAATGTACTCATCACTAACAGAGGCGACTGCTGTCCAGAACGATTAAATGCTGGAGAGATTCGCATTGGCAACTCCTTAATCAACAATGGCAACAATAACCCAAGGTGATTTTTTTTTTTAAATAAATGTATTTCAAAATATCAGATAAGAAAATATTAATGTTAAAGAATAACACTAATATATTTTAATATTTACAACCCCGAAGTGAATTGTAAAATAAAACCAGAATGCATTTGAATTTGTAAATCTCAGAAAAGCATATTTTATTAAAAATAGAACATATAAAATGTTTAAACTGAGGAAATGTACCATTTTAAGTGGGAGAAAAAGGTAGTTTTGAATTGAATGGCTGCAACATGTCTCAAAAGGGTATTGTGGTCATCCATGGTTTCCCAAAAGAATTGAAAATTAAGATTCATCTTAACGCAGAACAGTTTTCTACTTTTCTTCAGTCCATATTAAATGAAGGTGGTGACATTTCTGTATATGTTAAAATCTTCTTCATCTTCATCTTTGCACAGAGCTTTAACCTGCATTTATGAATGACATGGCAGTGGTTTTTGAGTCCATGCTGTGATATTTATTAAAGAATCATGTCTTTATAATGCAGTGCCAACTGAGGGCCTGAAGATCACAGACACCAATATTTAGATTTCTCTAAACTCTTAGAATCTTTGAAAATATTATGTACCCTAAAGGATGAGATATTTAAAGTCTTCACATTTTTAGTTTGAAGAACATCATTCTGAAATTGTTGTAAAGACAGTTTAACACAGATTGGTGAATCGCTGCCTATCTTTAATTCTGAGAGACTGGCTCTCTAAGATTCTTTTTTATATGCAATCATGTCACTAAACTGTTTCTAATTAACTTGATTATTTGCTAAATGTTTTTCCAGCTCTTTTTGTTTAGTAACATTTATTTTCCAGCCTTTTGCAACCCGGTCCCAACTTTTTTGAGATGTGTTGCAGCCATCAAATTCAGAATTTTTTTTCCTTCAAATTTTACATTTCCCTAGTTAAAGCATTTGCTATGTTGTATTGTGAATAAAATATGGTTTAATGAGATTTGCAAATCATTGCATTTTCTTTTCATTTACATTTGACACAAGTGTCCCAACTATTTGGAATTGGGGTTGTATTATATTTTATTATTTGATATTAATAATAAAATATAATATTAAAATATTAAGATAGATTTTTTTGTATAGATTTACAACTTTCAAGTTATATTAAAACATGTATTATAAATATTGTAAATGCCATGCTTTATATTAAGTCACTCATTAGTTTAGTATTGCTGAATTTAAAGTATTGCAAAGCAAGACTTCAGAAAACATGAAAACTACAGGTCTGTATATGAATAGAAACTACCTTTTAACTGATGCAAATCATGTAATTCTGACAAAAGAGTTGAAAGTATTAATTGGTTGGTATTAATAGCTGTTGATTTCTCAATTCTGAATAATCATAACATGTTGATTATTTATTCATCCAAGAACTCTGAAAGTACACATATCAGAGTTGTGATTTTTTTTTTATAGTTGTGAAGTATTAATTAACTTTAAAGTAAGCCTAAAAAAATGTTTTTATATTTTTCTTTTTGCAGGTGCCTCATAATCTCTAGCATCCCTATTGGTGGCACTGCAAACTACACTTGCAATATGGTGGGCCGTTATGTAAATATCTTCCTTCCCAATATTTTCCAGCACCTTACACTCTGTGAAGTGGAAGTCTATGGGGTTCCAGGTTACACTTTTGTATTAAATGTATAATTTCCAATATATTTGACAAGTTTTTCCTCAGATGCTAATTATCAGTTTTGGTGACTTTTTTTTAGTGCCTGTTGTTAAAAGAGTGTTTCTGAGATTAAAATTTAACAGCCGTGAGGATCTCAATAACCCTACCATGAGGGACAAAGTTCTCCAAAAGGTGTGTTTGTACAAAATTATACTTCGTTGTCAGTTTATTAGGTACACAGATCTTGTAGCTACACCCATAGCAAATACCTGTTGGGAGTCCATCTTTTGCATAGCACAGTGTGTTGCAGTGATGAAGCCCACTGCTATTGCTTCACCAGATGCACACATACCAGTGCCATGCATAATACATTTTTTTTTTTTTTCTCTACAGGTGAAATCTGGCAAAATCCCCCCATCAGTATTTCAGATCCGTTGGACAAAAGAACCACAACCTAAAACTAAAACTTAAAAATGGGTAGGAAATTCTGTAAGAATACTAATGCTATTCAGTGACTATTTAAGTATATCTACTCAAGAGACAATACTATAGAAATGAAACTATATTTTAGAGTAGTCAATGTGCAGCTTGTATAGCAATACATATTTACTGTCCTCTGAAAATAACTCAACATACAGCCATTATTGTTTAAATATCTGGCAACAAAAGCAAATACACCCTAAGTGATAACAGATGAGTGTCATGTAACCATGCAAAGCCACATGTCCTATTCATCATGTTTATGTTTTTGTCTGCTTGACAGAACCATACAAATTTGGGTATCTTGTATTAGAGCAGTTAAAATTTGGTGCTTTAAGTAAAATTCTCTTATACTGACCACTGGATGTTTAACATGGCACCTCATGACAAAGAACAATCTGAGGATTTGAGAATTAGAATTGTTGCTCTCCACAAAGATGGCCGTGGCTTTAAGAAGATCGGTAACACCCTGAAACTGAGTTGCAGTACAGTGGCCAGGGTCATACAAAGGTTTTCCAAGACGAAACAGGTTTCACAAGGGTCCATCAATGAAGTTGAGTCCTCGTGCTGTGCATCAGGTGCAGAAGCTGTGACATTCTGAAGCAAAATAAAATGCCCTCCCTTCAGAAAGTGGGCCGAACGGCAGTTTCCCAACATAATAACGACCTAAAACATACCACCAAGATGACAACTGCCTTGCTGAGGAAGCTGAAGGTGAGGGTGATGAAGTGGCCAAGTGTGTATCCAGACCTTAACCATATTGAGCACCTGTGGGTCATCCTCAATCAGAAGGCGGAGAAGTGGCATGTGTCTAACATCCAGTGTTATTATGGAGGATTGGAAATAAAGCTTAAAGTGTTCTCTTTTCAAAGATATTTAAATTATGTATGTAGCCCACTTTTATCAGGAACTGTTAACATTTAAAGGTTAGGTAGGGCATTTTTAGCTGTGAGTCCCAAAAGCTGTGGCAGGGTTCCCTGGTGGTCTAGTGGTTAGGATGTGGTGCTCTCCAACCCCAGCATTAGGGTTGCACAAGCCAGTCGACTCTTAGTGCCGGTCTCAAGCCCGGATGAATGGAAAGGGTTGTGTTAGGAAGGGCATCCAGCGTAAAAACCTGTGCCAAATCGAACATGCGGATCATAAATACGGATGATCCGTTGTGGCGACCCCTAGTGGGAGAAGCCGAAAGAAAGTTTTAGTTTAGTCCCAAAAGCTGTGGCAAAGGCTAACAAGTTAAGATGTACTCACATTTGTTATTTAGACAATAATGGCTGTATGTTGAGTCTCTTGATAAAAAATGTGAGGGGTGTACTCACTTTTGTGTGATACAGTGCATCCATAGCCACAGCCTTTCCAAATCATGAACTGTCGGGTGTTTGCACATGTTTAAAATTTTCCTAGTGAACCAATGTATTCATTGATAGTGACTTTAAAGCACTTTTCTTCATAACTCTGGATAATGACATCTGCTAAATTCTGTAAACGTGTGTGTGTATGTAATACATATATTAATGGTTAAGGTGCTGGGTTACTGATCGGAAGGTCGGTGGTTTAAGCACCAATATTGCCAATCTGCCATTCTTGTGCCCTTTAGCAAGGTCCTTAACCCTCTGTGCTCCAGGGGCGCTATATATTGCTGACCCTACACTCTGGCCCCAGGTTCCAAACAAGCTGGGATATGCAAAAAAATAATTTAACTGTGCTGTAATGTATATTTAAATAATAAAGGCTATTCTATTCTATATACACAATCTCAATGTCTGCTGCCAAATGGTTAATGGTTAAGATGTTGAACCAGAAGGTCATAAGTTCAAATTCCAGCATGCACCAACATGCCAGCCAATGCCAAGCTGCCAAGCTTAATTTCTTTTTTTTATCTTCATTCATCTTCATCACAAATCATTACTTTGTTACTAAATTATTACAAAATTACTAAATAATCACATAATTTTTATATCATTTTAATATAGTTTTAGTTTCTAATATCTAAAATATGGTAAAATTAGATAGAATTGATAACCAAATTACAAGATGATCTAATAACTACATATGAGAGGTGGTATCAAAAAGTTTAGAGACTAGATCTGTTTACAAGCAAGTACTTTATTTATCTACATTTACACATTATCACCTTCAAAATAGTCCCCATTGTACAGCAATACAGCGCTCCTAGCGTAACTGCCACTTCTGAAATATGTCCTGGAAGTCTTCTTTTAGAAGCTCACCTGGGAGGGGATCTTGCTGACAGGGTGTTCTACAGTAACTTGCCGTCCATGTTAAGATCTTAGATGTGGTTAACGCACGTGGACCAAAGAACGCCAGTTGAACTGCTCCCAGTGTACACAGGATGATGTCTTTTCGCACACTGACTTATGAAGGTCAGTAGTCCCTGTGACTGTGCATGCAGCCTTTTGCTGCTATCTGTTGGCATACTACAAAAGTAGTCTCAAACCTTTTTTATACCACCTTGTATCTAGCTACAGAAATCACAGGTTTTAAAATGTATTACAGCTCACCTATACTATTAAGCATACTGTATTAAATATGTACAGCTTAATATCTCAAAATGATATATACATATACTTTCTGTGTGTGGATGTGTGTGTGTGTGTGTGTGTGCATACAATATAGCAAACAATATCTCTCTTTTTCAAAGATGCAGTATGTAAATGCACTTTTAGATAGACTGGATACTTCCTCTTTATTAAAGCACAAAAATATATCCATTGCTGCACATTAACAAACATTTTTTTGGAATAAAATCATACAAAAATAAATAAATACACATGAAATTGGGCTCTGGCATTTCCCACATATTCATTTGCACATAAGTGTACAGTATATATATATATATATATATATATATATAATTCATGTTGTGGGTTAAAAAATGGGTGATAATTTTGATGTTAATTTATAACAAATACAATCATATAACCCCTAAGGACTACTGGACACTAAGGAAATGCAAGACAAGCATGAAGTTATAAATCACAGGCATTAACAGTCTTCACCTTGAAGAGCCTTTACTGGACTCCAAGGAAATGCAAGACATCCGTGCCCATTCTGCTTGATGATGAAATACAGTATGTCCTGGACAGGCTCTGATTATGTAGTTCACATGGAGAAAGCACAAACTGAACAAAAAAGGCAGGTGACCAAGTGCTTATCCTGCTAACCCCAAAAAGGGGGGGTGAAGAGTTTATTTTAAATCTTCTTCCTCTTTCGACTGCTCCCATTAGGGGTCGCCACAGCGGATCATCCGTCTCAAAGAGTTTCTTTTAAATAAATCATTTAAAAAAAAAAGTCTGTCTCTGTTCTTCTAAAATTGTTTGAGAGATCATAATTCAGTGTGTACAGATGTTACTAAATGTACAAGATTATACTGTAAAGTGTATGATTCACATTGATAAAGTTCTCAGTATTTATTAGTGACTTATTATTGATTAGTTGATTGGTATATAATGTGATATAATAATATAAACACACACACACACACACACACACACACACACACACA
>JAAIIK010000059.1:2543676-2561153 GCA_014706435.1 Silurus glanis | reverse complement strand
ATATATATATATATATATATTACCAGTGTGTAATATAAACAAGCAAACATAAAAAAAATACGTGGCAAAAGAGGGTGTGGTTGAGCATAGGTTGCAAATGACATATGGCATACACACAAAGGGTTCTATGGTAGTGTTTAGCATTTATTTTGCATTATTTAAAGCACCTGGAGTGCATTTTACCTTTTACACTCACTAGCCAATTTATTTGGAGTGGTTAGGACCCCACCTTGCTCTCAGAACAGCCACAATTCTTTACAGTATAACGTGGATTTCTCAATGTGTAGGAAACACATCAGTTCTGGTCCATGTGATTGCATTATATCACTGAAAGAAAACATTCCACAAATCATTCTGAAATCACCAGCAGCCAGACAGGTTAATTCTGCTAATGGCAATTTTTTAAAGCAAAACAATGTAAAAACAGAAACAAATATTTATCAGATCAGGCAGTGTTTTTCCAGTTTAAAGTCCATTCCTATATTAGCTTCAGATCCATGTTAAGATAAGATAAGATAAGATAAGATAAGATAAGATAAGATGAACCTTTATTCGTCCCACATTGAAATTTCCCCACTGTGGGACGAATAAAGGTTCATCTTATCTTATCTTATCTTATCTTATCTTATCTTATCTTATCTTATCTTATCTTATCTTATCTTATCTTATCTTATCTTATCTTATGTTCTTGGCTGACAGTCAAGAGTACAACCTAATTTGGTTTAAGCTGGTCCACCTCATTTGGTTTGATGTAATGTATGTTGCAAAACCCTTTTGCGTTTACTCACTTTAAAAACGATCATTACTGTAGACCTTCTTTCAGCTTTCTCTGTAAACTCAGATGAATGCTGTGTGTGAAAATCCTAGATCAGTCTTACATTTCTCAAACTATCTCATCTGTTACAACACCCTTACTGTCATCACTGAGATCACTAAGATAAAAGTTTTTTTTTTTACCATTCTGAAGTTTAATGTTTGTAATTCTAAACGAATCTGTATGAATGAATGAATGAATGTATCTGTATTTGCATTATTTTGCGCATTTTTCCTTCCAGCACTCCAAGAGCTTTGAGTAGCCTGATGCAAAATTCATTCAAAGTACTACTTTTCTTACAAAAATTCCTCCAAGAAATCCTAAACCTCTGTATCTGAAATCAACACCCTTTATGCTGTGTTACAACTAACAGCACAGCTTTCAAACTGTATTTATACTTCCAAACTCATTTAATTGTATATACATGAATTGTTCATTTATATATCAATAGCAATTAATATTGCTTATCAATATTATTAGCATGTATTATGGATTATAAATATTTTTAACAATTACTATTTTAAATAAAATGCTCCTGCAATTTAAACAGCTCAAATTTGGATATTTTAGACTATTTCTGACATTGTGTCCCTTTGCTGAAAAATAAATCCTCTTACTTTTGAAACTCGATTAAACTGTATTTATCTTCTGAATTATCTGGTGATTTATTTATAAATGCAGTATTTCTGATGACACAATCTCTTTTAGCAGTGACATTAAAAAAAAAAAAAAAGTTTTCAGTAATCGAAGATAGACTGAGTCATGAATTACTTGTAATACTGGATAAAACCTAAACCTGTTTTTGTTTCTTTTTGTATTGATATTTTCCCTTTCCACAGACTGAGGCAAACTCGTTTGCATTTGTGAAACACAAAGTGCATTTGCCTTTTAAATAAACTACATTATTTAGCAAAACATCTCGTGGACAGCACAGAGTTTTAAAGGGTCAAATAGATGACTTTTTGGTCTATTTAGAGCAAGGTAAGAAATCTTAAACTTCCTTTATTTGTCAATGTAAATTATATATCTACTATATGATGCACTTTACATAAATGGATGTACCCAGTAAAAGTCTTAAGTGATTTGCTTCATCAGTTGGCTACTATAACCTTTCTTTCCTTTACAAGTGCTGTTGTAATCATCTAAAGTTCTTATCTTTCTATTTTAGAAAATGGAGAATTTACTGAGACCAAGGCTTCTATTTTTAAGTAAACAATGATTTCAAGAGTTCACATTTTCACTATGTCACATGTCACATGTTCACTGAGATATATATATATATATGAGTGTGTGTATGTATAGATAAACCCTAACCCTAGGTATAAAGACGTATATAATAATGTTATAATTTATAACATATATTATAATTTTAAAGATTTTATAGATTTTTATAAAATACATATCAATTGTTATCCCAATAAGTATGCACATAATAAAATGTTACATTTCGGATTCTCTATTTTTGCACAGGCATATGCATTTTCTCATTGCAGTGGATACTCACCCTTCAACAAGGTAGGTATATAGTAGAATACACATAAATTGTTTAAATAATGTCTTAATCAGAAATTCTCAAATATGTACAATTAGAAATTTCAAAAAATATAATTTTTAATTCAATAAATTAATAAAGCAAAACAGATCTTTTCCACTACAGTCTCAGATCTTTGGACCCCAGTGCATTTGTATGTGTTAATAATAGTTTTTTTCCCCCCTACAGCCAATGTGGCCTTAGGAGGAATAGCAACACAATCATCATTATATACTGACAATTTCTATCCTTCCTTTGCTATCGATGGCAAAAGAACATCTTCCATGGGTTCTGGATCATGTACACACACAAATACTCAGAATAACCCATGGTGGATGGTGGACTTGTTGGTGGTGTATGACATTAGCAATATAATAATCACTAACAGAGGCGACTGCTGTGCAGAACGGATAAATGGTGCTGAGATTCACATTGGCAACTCCTTAATTAACAACGGCAACAACAACTCCAGGTAAATACTGTAAAGGGCAATGTAAAAATATCAGCATAAAGGGAAAATCGTTTACTTTAAGGAATTTTATTATTTATATATTGTTTCCTGCAAGTCTTTTTAATTTAGCAGGAATTATATATACATTGACAACCTTAAGAAGAAGCGTTGGTTTGAACCCCTGACTTTCCGTTCAGTAACTCATAGCCTTAAATGTTGAATTACGATTGCTCATAATGAAATGTGGAATTGTGACTGATACATAATACATAGATTTTTATAGTAAAGGATAGCAGTTTAACAAAAAATGTAATCTGCCTTTTTAAAAAATTAAAACTTAATAACTTTTAACTATTATTATAGTTGATTTTAGGTTGGATACAGCTTTATAAAGCATTATTAACTGTATATTTAACCAACTATTTAACATTTACTCTCTCTCTCTCTCTCTCTCTCTCTCTCTCTCTCTCTCTCTCTGCAGATGTGTTGTTATCCCTAGCATGCCTGCAGGTGCCTCTGTAAACTACACGTGCAATATGATTGGTCGTTATGTGAATGTGATCATTCCATATGTTAGCAGGATTCTCAGTCTCTGTGAAGTGGAAGTCTACGGAGTTCCAGGTTACACTTTTATATTTAAGTTAAAATTTATTTTATACTTAAAATCAAAAGAATTTTTACAAGACTTGACAAAAAAACTAACATTGTCCACTCTTTTGTAGTGCCTGTTATCAGGAGGGCATTTCTGAGGTTAAAATTAAACAGCAGCGAGGATCTTATCAACCCTACTATAAAGGACAACGTTCTTCAAAAGGTGCGTGCTTGTGAGAATGTCCACTCCGTTGTCGGTTTCTCAGTTATGTGTAAGTTGTAGCTACACTTATTAGCAACTACTGATTGTAGCACAGCTTATTACCCCACCTAATGGTTAAAAGGTTATTGTTAGCAGAATTATTTCTAAACCTGCACTTCTCAAAGATATTAAGAAAACATTTAAATCACACATTGGATTTCGAAGAAGGACACCTTTACTTATATACACTATGTTTCCAAAAGTATTGGGTCACCTGACCTTTCCTGCTCTATGTAGTTCCGTTCCAAACTGTTACCACAAAGCTGCAGGCACTCAATTGTCTTTAAATGCTCTAAAATAAAATTTTATATTTATTTGAACTTGGAAACACAAACCTGTTCCAGCATAGTAATCCCCTTGTGCACAAAGTGAGCTCCTTGAAGATCTGGTTTACATGCTTGGGAGAGGAAGATCTTGAGTGGCCTGCTATAGAGCTCTGATCTCACCCCTTCTGAACACCTTTGAGATTAATTGGAATGCAGACTGCACCCAGGTCTCCTCACCTACATCAGTACCTGCCTTTCTTGATAACCTTTTGGCTAATGAATATACAGTGCCTTGCGAAAGTATTCGGCCCCCTTGAACTTTGCGACCTTTTGCCACATTTCAGGCTTCAAGCATAAAGATATAAAACTGTAATTTTTTGTGAAGAATCAACAACAAGTGGGACACAATCATGAAGTGGAACGAAATTTATTGGATATTTCAAACTTTTTTAACAAATAAAAAACTGAAAAATTGGGCGTGCAAAATTATTCAGCCCCTTTACTTTCAGTGCAGCAAACTCTCTCCAGAAGTTCAGTGAGGATCTCTGAATGATCCAATGTTGACCTAAATGACTAATGATGATAAATAGAATCCACCTGTGTGTAATCAAGTCTCCGTATAAATGCACCTGCACTGTGATAGTCTCAGAGGTCCGTTTAAAGCGCAGAGAGCATCATGAAGAACAAGGAACACACCAGGCAGGTCCGAGATACTGTTGTGGAGAAGTTTAAAGCCGGATTTGGATACAAAAAGATTTCCCAAGCTTTAAACATCCCAAGGAGCACTGTGCAAGCGATAATATTGAAATGGAAGGAGTATCAGACCACTGCAAATCTACCAAGACCTGGCCGTCCCTCTAAACTTTCAGCTCATACAAGGAGAAGACTGATCAGAGATGCAGCCAAGAGGCCCATGATCACTCTGGATGAACTGCAGAGATCTACAGCTGAGGTGGGAGACTCTGTCCATAGGACAACAATCAGTCGTATACTGCACAAATCTGGCCTTTATGGAAGAGTGGCAAGAAGAAAGCCATTACTTAAAGATATCCATAAAAAGTGTCGTTTAAAGTTTGCCACAAGCCACCTGGGAGACACACCAAACATGTGGAAGAAGGTGCTCTGGTCAGATGAAACCAAAATCGAACTTTTTGGCAACAATGCAAAACGTTATGTTTGGCGTAAAAGCAACACAGCTCATCACCCTGAACACACCATCCCCACTGTCAAACATGGTGGTGGCAGCATCATGGTTTGGGCCTGCTTTTCTTCAGCCGGGACAGGGAAGATGGTTAAAATTGATGGGAAGATGGATGGAGCCAAATACAGGACCATTCTGGAAGAAAACCTGATGGAGTCTGCAAAAGACCTGAGACTGGGACGGAGATTTGTCTTCCAACAAGACAATGATCCAAAACATAAAGCAAAATCTACAATGGAATGGTTCACAAATAAACATATCCAGGTGTTAGAATGGCCAAGTCAAAGTCCAGACCTGAATCCAATCGAGAATCTGTGGAAAGAACTAAAAACTGCTGTTCACAAATGCTCTCCATCCAACCTCACTGAGCTCGAGCTGTTTTGCAAGGAGGAATGGGCAAAGATTTCAGTCTCTCGATGTGCAAAACTGATAGAGACATACCCCAAGCGACTTACAGCTGTAATCGCAGCAAAAGGTGGCGCTACAAAGTATTAACTTAAGGGGGCTGAATAATTTTGCACGCCCAATTTTTCAGTTTTTTATTTGTTAAAAAAGTTTGAAATATCCAATAAATTTCGTTCCACTTCATGATTGTGTCCCACTTGTTGTTGATTATTCACAAAAATTACAGTTTTATATCTTTATGTTTGAAGCCTGAAATGTGGCAAAAGGTCGCAAAGTTCAAGGGGGCCGAATACTTTCGCAAGGCACTGTATTTCACGAATATCACAAATCTGCATAAGCACACTACAAAATCTAGTGGAACAGCTTCCCAGAAGAGTGGAGGGAATTATAAAAGTAAATTGGGACTAAATGTGGAATGCAGTGTTTAAAAATCACGTACCATACCAGGTGACCCAATACTTTTGGAATTATAGTGTACATTGTGTAATTCATTTAGAACAAAATAATGATGACAGTGGTCATTGGAAACCAAAATCATCAGCTGAAGGAGAGTTGGATAAAAAAAAAATCAATGTAAAAATACAGTAAAAAAAAAAAAAGAATTACAGGCTGAACCAGCTTACATGAATTTCATCACAGCAACTCACAAAGTCAGTCGTGTGTATGGCTCCCACATGACTGTACAGTGCATCTGGAAAGTATTCAGAGTGCTTACTTTTTTCACACCTTGTTTTGTTACATCCTTATTCCAAAATGAATTCAATGTATTATTTTCCTTACATTTCTACAAACAATACCCCATAATGACAACATAAAAGAGGTTTGTTCAAAATCTTTGCAAATGTCTTCTTCTTCTTCTTTCGGCTGCTCCCATTAGGGGTCGCCACAGCGGATCATCCGTCTCCATACCCCCCTGTCTTCTACATCTGCCTCTTTCACACCAACTACCTGCATGTCTTCTCTCACCACATCCATGAACCTCCTCCTTGGCCTTCCTCTTTTCCTCCTACCTGGTGGCTCCATCCTCAGCATTCTTCTACCAATATAACTCATGTCCCTCCTCTGCACATGTCCAAACAATCTCAATCTCGCCTCCCTCACCTTGTCACCAAAACATCCTACATGGGCTGTCCCTCTAATAAACTCATTTCTAAAAAAATCTTTGCAAATGTATCAAAATAAAAAGTACATAAATATTCACAGCCTTTGCTCAATACTTTGTTGAAGCACTGTTGGCACCAATAACAGCCTTATGTTCTGATGCTACAAGCTTGGCACACCTATTCTTGGGCAGTTTCTCCCATTCGTCTTTGCAGAACCTCTCAAGCTCCATCAGGTTGGATTGAAAGCATCAGTTCACAGCCATTTTCAGATCTCTCCAGAGATGTTCAATCAGGTTCAAGTCTGAGCTCTGGCTGGGCTACTCTAGGACA
The DNA here is from genome assembly GCA_014706435.1 of Silurus glanis. Taxonomy (NCBI): domain Eukaryota; kingdom Metazoa; phylum Chordata; class Actinopteri; order Siluriformes; family Siluridae; genus Silurus; species Silurus glanis. Next base: position 2,554,199 of record JAAIIK010000059.1, on the reverse strand, counting down.
TTCGCAGAGTTGTTCCATAGCCACTCCTGTGTTATCTTGGCTGTGTGCTTAGGGTCATTGTCCTATTAGAAGATCAACCATTGAGAGCAGGTTTTCAAGGATGTCTTGTACATCTTTTCCTACCACTAAAAAACATCCCCACAGCATGATGCTGCCACCTCCATGCTTCACTAAAGGGATATTATTGGCCAGGAAATGAGCGGTGCCTGGTTTCCTAAAAAACATAATGCCTGCCATTAGGGCCAAAGAGTTTGATCTTTGTTTCTCATGGTCTGAGAGTCCTTCAGGTGCCTTTGGCAAACTCCAGATAGGCTCTCATCTGCCTTTTACTGAGGAGTGGCTTCAGTCTGGCCACTCTACCATACAGGCCTGATTGGTGAAGTGCTGCAGATATTGTTGTTTTTCTGGAAGGTTCTCCTCCATAGAGAAACCCTGGAGCTCTCAGAGTGACCATCATTCTTGGTCACCTCCCTGACTGAGGCCCTTCTCCCCAATCACTCAGTTTGGGTGGGTGGCTTGTTCTAGTAACAGCCCTAGTAGTTCCAAACTTCTTCCATTCACAGACGATGGAGGCGACCGTGCTCATTGGGACCATCGGTGCTGTAGAAATGTTTTTATTCCCTTCTCCAAATCTGTGCCTCGATACAGTGATGTCTTGGAGGGCTACAGACAATTCCTTGGACTTCATTGCTTGGTTTGTGCTCTGACATGCACTGTTAACTGTGGACCTTATAAAGTCAGATGTGTGCTTTTCCAAATGATGTCCAATAAACTACATTTACCACAGATGGACAATTAATTTATAGAAACGTCTTAAGGTTGATCAGTGTAAACAGGATGCAAATGAGCTCAAGTTTGCACGATATGGCAAAGGCTGTGAATATTTATGTACCTTTTTTTATTTTTAATTTTTAATAAAATAGTAAAAATTTCAAACAAACTTCTTTCGCATTGTCATTATGGGGTATTTTTTGTAGAATATTTAGAAAAATAATACATTTAATCAATTTGGGACTAAGGCTGTAACATACAATCTTTGACACATCAATTCTTCTTGCAACAGCCAATAGGGTTGCAGGTACCTCATGTCAAGTAGTGACAAGACCCTTATAAAACACAAATATAGAGTCAATTTGGTCAGAAAGGAGAAAATAAGGAGAAAGCAAATGACTGTGACCACCAACTGCAATTTTTTTTTTTTATGGTGGTCATGCTGTTGCCTCTCCAGTGCACCTGTTTTCACAAAGTTTTTTGAGAGGTGTAAATATAAAGCTGTATTTTTAATGCTGTTAGTTTACAAAGCACAGTAATTATATTGTTTCTCTATAGATCAAATCTGCCAATGTGCATTTAGCTGTATTTCAGCTCCGCTGGACAGTGGAACCAGAACACTTGGGTAAGAAATACTACTGCTGCTTTTGTTAATAATAAAATAAAAAATCTTAATGACAATAATAACAAAAGCAATCATCATCATCATCATCATGCACAAAGACATGGTGCAAAGCTATAACTTTAGGCCATGTGTGATTTATAGCTTCATTTCTAATGTATGATTCGACCATAGACAGTGGTGGAATATTCTGTCTGTAAGATGAAAGGATGAACAAACAGGCTTTCCATTTTCTAAAGAAACAAGTGGGTGGCAGTGTGTCAAGATGATATTAGCCATATCTGGTGAAGATTGGATAAAATTTATATGAGTAGAAGCAAAAAAGTTATTCATGCAGGCAAACAACTTTAATTAGGATGTCATAAAGTGCATTGGATGTACAGTATCTAATTGAGTGGATATAAATCATCTACTGCCATATGCATATTAGCTAGAAAAAAATTAATAGGAAAAAATGTCTGGCCTTACTGTACCTCCCTTCTGTATAAATGTTGTCCTATACATGCCTTTTGAATAAAATGCAAATGTAAGCACAAGAAATGTAAGTTAAGGCTTTTTAAGCAATTAAGCACAGACTCACTAAAACATTTTTGTTAGTTAGCAGCCATACTGTTTACAATATCAACATATTTTAATAATTATTGAGGATCTTTGCTTAGCGGTATGACAACAGAGTTGTGAAGATACGTTGCAAATCCTATATTTAATTTGTAAAACTATGTTTTTAAGTTGGATCGTATTCATACGATTAATTAACTGATTTTTTAAAGAAATAATGGTTGAAAAAACAATACTGAATCATGCAAATATGATTAATATGTTTGTTATGAATATATTTTTAATTGAATATAATTATGTAATTAATACATTATTTCAAATTGGTGCACATGTGTAAAGAATTCAATCCTTTTCACTTTTAGAAGATAGTTAAAATCTCAGTCCCCCTTATGAACATATTAAGTGGCAGAGAACAAGTTTGTTTAGTATTATTATTATTAATAATAATAATAATAATAATAATAATAATAATAAACTTTAATGGAAGGAATGAAGACATTTGCTAAATTATGCTTAAATAAGTCTAACAGTATAAAAGAACATATCTTTGGAAAATAAAGTATTAAATATTAAGTAAAAAATTATTAAACACACACACTTATATACACAGCTGTATTACCCAAATGTGGTCTAACAAATGTAAACTATTTCATAAAACATTTCTATTTATTCCATTTTATTTAATCAATTTAATTTGATGTGCCAATTTAATCGATTATTCAGTTAAATTAATAATACAAAAACTGCATTGCATTAATTAGTTTTTTTTTATTTTATTTTGATATATTCTATTTGTATAAAATATTATACAATTCGATTTTATATATCATTTAATATATATAATTTTGGTTCCCTAGTGGTCTAGTGGTTAGGATGTGGCGCTCTCACCGCTGCGGCCCGGGTTCGATCCCCGGTCAGGGAACCAACCCCAGCCACTCTTGGTGCCGGTACCAAGCCCAGATAAATGGGGAGGGTTGCGTTAGGAAGGGCATCCAGCGTAAAAACGTGCCAAATCAAACATGCGGATGATCCGCTGTGGCGACCCCTAATGGGAGAAGCCGAAAAGAAAGTTTTTAATATATATAATTTTATATATAATTTAAAGACATTCTATTAAAAATTGCATACAAAATGTAAACTGTTGATGTTTACAAATGTTAGTAAAAATAAACTACGTTACTAAAAAACGACAAGCAATGTCATGTTTTGCATTTCTTCCACCAAACATTTTACAGAACTGTGACTTAAAAACGAAGGTACATATCAAGCGGTGAATTTTGTGTACCATTACACCCCTAGAACCTAATAATCAATAATTAGCCAAAATAATTCTCCTGCTGCAACTCTAACTTTCTGTACACGCTGTACGCTGTTCACATACAACATTAATTCCAAAAAGTTGGGGAAAATGAAAATAAGGACAGAATGCAAATCTCATAATTCTATTCACAATAAAACATAAAAAACATAGATGTATAAACTGAGGAAATGTACCATTTTAAAGAAAAAATAAGTCATTTTAAATTTGATTACTGCAAATGTAATCCCAGACAGTTCGTATGGGAACTGTGGAGATCAGTTGCTGAAATTTTGGGAGACAAATGTTGTCCCACTGCAAGCAGGCCAGTTCAACATCTGGACTCTACTACAAAGCCATGCTGTTGTGATGGATTTAAGATACGGTTTTGTCTTGCTGAAAGCATTTGTTTCTATAAAACCTGTATATACGTTTCACAGTGATGGAGCCTTTCCAGATGTTAAAGCTGCCTAATCTATATAAACAAAAGATGCCAATTTGTAAACAATGAAGTTCACAAACAATGATTTCTGGAGGTGTTTTTTTTTTAAGTAAGAGCAATGTAAGAGCAATTTGGTATCACTTGTATTATAATACCAATTTTTCACTTTATAGTTCTTTAAAGTTTGCAGAACATCAGTATTGATTGATGTATGTATTTTTCCTGTAAAATGACAATGTCATTCTGATTTGCAGGTGTCAAAAATAAATCTTGAGAAGAAGTGGTGAGCAAAAGCAAACTTAAGAAGTAGAGGAAGACCAACAACAACAATGAAAAATACATGAGCAAAGTTTTGGTGTAGCATATGGAATTACTAGATATCTGATTATATATGCACTATTATTAGACATACATATGCTACATTGTACATTTTTCTTTACATTTGGAAATTGTTATTTCTATGTACCATGTTACTAAAAGGGTGCATTTAAAATGTTTGCTTGTTGGATTTAACACAGTTAAACCTTGGTTTGAGTTTATGATCACATTTATAGTTAAGATATGATTACAGTATGCTAATAACCTTTTTGATCACAATTATAATTGTAGATATTTTCAGTAAATATTTTCATTAGAATAAGTGGAAAGGTAATCATTTCTATGTAAACATAATGGTAAACAAAACTTTAATAACAGATGAGCTTAAAAAGCATCTGCACCCATTTACAGTTTTCATTACAGAAGTACCAGAAAGATGTTTTGTACAACGGGGTAATGAATTGATAAATAGTCAATCAGAAATGTCTAGAACATATCAATCATTACAATTCTAAATAATTTAGATATGTTTAAAACACGCCATTGTACCAATGCTGTCCTATGAAAAAACCCAAATCCTGATGGATACATTTCATGAATGCTATTTTTATATAAGTACGAGGATAATTGCCGTGTCACAATCTTTTCTAGGATCCTGAAGATAAAGTGAAGATTTAATACTGGCTATAGTTACACAGCAGACATATTCAGGTATTCTGGGATCTGTAATTAACAATGAATGGAATTGTCTGTGTAAGTTAATACATACTGTATAATATGTTAGTAAAAAAGGATATTTTGAATTTATGTTTGTGTAAAACTAAATATTTATGATTATTATAAAAATGGCTTAAACAGCTTCTTTGCCAGGTGATGCATACAATTGTACGCAGGAGAATTACCCTTATTTAATTCTACACATTAATATTGTTTTATCCATTTTTGGTAACCACAATTCATTAACATCCTTTTGAACTTTAGAAATAAAAGACTAATATGCAACAGTCCTGCTTTCATTTTAAAGTATCTCGCTCACATTTAATTTTAATCAGGTTACAAGAACAAACTTTATGACAATTTCCACATTTTTGTTTAGCTAGGGAGACTTATTGTGTAACCTGAAACCTGAGAACAGAGTTTCGAGTCAATGCGCTCAGCAGATAGTCGTTTTTTTAATTTTATTTATTTATTTATTTATTTATTTTATTTTATTTTTTATTTTTTTTATCACCACCTAGACATGTTCCATTGCTGACACCTTCTGGTCATTCACACTGCTGTGGTAATTGTTATTTTATCTACAGTGTAGAAATATTTACATTTACATTTACATTTGCGGCATTTATCAGACGCCCTTATCCAGAGCGACGTACAAAAGTGCTTTGAGTCCCTAGCAATGAATAAATCTACACTGGTATGCAAGATTGCAAATTTAATATAAATATAACTCTTAAATTCTACAAAAGCAACTTGGAAAGTGATAATTTAAGTGTTTCAGGAAGAGGTAGGTCTTCAATCGTCGCTTGATATCTGTAGTATTTACTTTACTTTACTTTACTTTACTTTACTTTGGTTTAGCAGCACAAAATTGTGATTCTATTCACCAAAACATTTCCTAAAAATATAGACTTCCTCTTTCTGTATTTTACCCGAGTGCATGTTAGTTTCAAAAGTGGTTTATTTTAGTTTTAAAATACAACAAATGGCTAAATTCAACTTTTCAACCTCAAAATCTGCATATGTAAATACCTTAAAATTGAGCAAGGGACAGAGAAAGTAAAGGAGAGAGAGATTTACTTTATTATGCGACATGCAAAAGGATGGTACAAGGATGGGAGGATTAGAAATTTGCATTATGAGTTTCAAGAGTGTGAGATCCTGTAAGACATTAAGTGCATGCACACTTAATCAAGAAACAATGTCTTGAATATGAAATGTCATGTATGTTTGCTATCAATATGCATAAATGTTTTTTGACACATTTTAAAGCAATCTTGCTGATTCCTTCTAATTTTCCATATTCTGCTCTCCTCCACTTGGATTTGCATTATTCTTGTCTCCTTTCCTTCTACTCCTGGCGCAGACTCTTCATCACTGTGTCTGTTTGGATGATATTTTACCATGTAGCAAACTTACAGGCTGTTGAGAAAGAAAGGAACCTGAAAGCATGGTATATTTCCTGCCTTTATGTCAGATATGAGAACACTATAAACAGATTACTTTTAAACAATTTAATGTTACCTCAAATTTATGACTTTTATAGCATTCTGTGTATAGTCAAGGGACTGTTGGGTGTAAAAATCAGATTTCTAAAATACCAGTTCATCCAGTACCAACAAAAATGATCAAAAACACCATCCTAAATCATCATTTTTTTCAACTTTTATTTGATTGGTGAATCATTCAGGCAGAAACAAGTTATATAGCATATAGTTTGATTTCTATACATTTAATTGTGTTTTTTAATGTAAATCACATATACAATATCCTTTTGAAAATGCTACATAAAAATCTTTATTTAACAACTATTATTGCTATAATTATTATTATTAACATCAACATTTAAAGAGTACAGAGAGAGGATTTAAAGATACATTCTGATTGTGTCTTCTACGTATCCAAAGGTTAAATTAACATTAAACATAAACAAGAAAGCAATAACCTGAAAAAAATGTGGATTAAACAACAATCATGTGACAAGAAACAAGTGTTAGTGATTAGTGGCATATTACTCAGTCGTGTTACTTGCAGGGGCTACATACAGTAAATTGCCATGATCATAACAATTTTAGATATTCTAGAAAACCTGTATATATTTATTTTGATAATAAGTTATTTCAATTTAAGTTGAGAAAATAATTGTTTCCTTAGTTTTAAAATCTGCTTGAATATAAATGTCGGATTTATACTAATAAAATGAATACTTAAATATGTATACTAATAAAAATGTGGTATATTTTCACTTATATATTCTTATTTTATTTAGTAACACTTCATTTTGATATATTTTAAAATAAATAAATATATAAAAATATAAAGTATGGAAACATTGTAAGGTCAAATACTTGTGGCAAGAAGGGTGTGTCAAGCATTGGCAGTGAATAAAGAAAGGAGAAACGAAAACAAATACAAACAGAAAAAGGAGAATTTTGCATTTCTTTTGCATTACTTAAACAACAAAGAGTCCATGATTTTTTAACTTCTTTAAATACACTCAATGGCTACTTTTAAAAACACCTTAATGATATTGGTATGATCGTCTTTGCTCACAAACACTCGGCATAAAATCTGCAATCTTTTGGATATGTATTCCTTCAAAAAAAATCTCCTACAAATTACACTATATAACTGCTGCAAAAGGCAGTTGCTGATTATCCTTTCTAAAGTTTTCATTTATATGTTACAACAGAAATGTATATTCACTGTTTATTTTCAGTGAGGCCCACTGTAGCCTCAGATTCCTGTCCGTAACTAAATGACTGGAGTTAAAGCTAATTTGTTTGCATCTTATCCACCTCATTTAATTTCATGTTTTGTACTGTATGTTGCAAGAATGCTTTTATGCTCACCAAATGTTTCACCATTCTGATGCTTGATGTGAATCTACATGAATTGCTTATCTTTATCTGCCTTTTGCTGCTGACACATAAATAATATTATTTTGTTTTCCATTGCGTCCTACAGCTGCACATAAGATCTTGCTCTTAAGGGGCTTTGAGCAGCCTAATGGAAAACACATGCAAAATCTTTTTTTTTTCATAAACAAATTTTGTCAGAAGGCTTATTTCTGACGTAAATTCAAAACAGTTTACACAATATTGCTTAAAGGATCATTTAATCTCATGTTCTTTTACTCTTAATATGTATAAACATTAGGTGCTAATTTTAAAATCATTCCTTTGTCTATTATATTTTTTTTAGAACAATTTGTCTCAAAATGCAATGCATCTGCACATTTTGACCGTATATTTCTAATACTAATCCCATAAACTAATTCATACATCAATGACCAAAGAGTATATTGACTGATTAATGCTTTCAGTTCTACTCATCACACTTTTGTGTAGTATTAAATAAGTGCAAATACTTTGTTACTGTACTTAATTCGATTTTTTTCTAATATCTTCACTATTACTATCTTCACTATTACCAGTACTTCACTATTTATTTTGTTGGACAACTTTTTACTTTGACTCATTACATTTTACACAAATATCTGTACTTTCTACTTCTTAAATTTTCAAAACAATTTCAAAACAACAAACATTTTCAAATTTTTTTCTCATTGTCAACCAATTTCCTGTCACTGCATGGCTTTTTTTTAATTCACAGCTACCACAGATGTAGACTAGTTTACTAATTTACAAAGCAAACAACAAGCATGGCAGAAGGCAACAGGAAGTTTGGGGCTAACGTGGATGAGACAAAGGAAGTCAGCGATGTAAATATGACTGAAAACAGAGACATTTCTGATCATCATCATCTTTTCTCTGCTTGTGTTCTATATGGTGGATGTTCAGCCTGGATACATTTATTATGTAACAACATTTTAAAATTGTTTTGTATTAATATATTAATTAGAGCTGTCAAAATGAAAATTAATTTAACAGCACTGATTTTATTAACGCGCGATTAATGCAGCACGCATTTCTGTTCATTTTCATTCTATTTTTAAATAAATAAATATAAAAGAGGCGAAATTAAAACCTTCAGCACAACACAAGATTATTCACGTTGTCATTTCTTTACTCAGATATAATAAATAAATAAATAAACATATAAAAACATTTGTTTGCGCCAAGTCTCAAATCAGCACAAAAATCCACCATGATGTACACATCTGACAATTTACCCTCTGGGGTCGACAAACGTGCCGGCGCGTTTTGTGGCATTTTTTCCTCATAACGCCGAAACAAACTTAAAATTTCATCATACAGATAAGAGCAATACATCATTCGAATCTGTAAAGGGTCTACTTTCATTCGTAAACACTCATAATAACAAAATAATAACAAAAGCTGTGCTTTTGTAAAATAAATCAAACAGATAGGGGGCGCTCTCTACCATCTCGGTCATCTCTCTTCGTTGACACACAAATAAAACAACCTGAATTTTAGTAATTATTTGCCTCACAAACATAACAAATACATGAATAGAAAGCTTTTAAATAAACAAATCACATTCAATTCAAATATTCTCTGATTATGTAATCCGTATGAAAGTTAGATAAGAGGTTCAGTTTATTAACCGTCCGTGTGGAAACATAGCAAAGGTTTCGTTTGGTGTCCTGATAATTTATGCAATTTAAAACACTATAATTACTTTAAAATGTTTACAAGAATATTTTGCCTTCATGTTCTATGTTGAGTTTGGGTTCACAAATAATAACATATATTGTGTAAAGCATTGATATTTGTTCATGCCCATGTTGATCAGAGTATGCAAAAATTGGAAAATATAATTTAAGGTATATTTAAAAAAGATAAAAATGTGCGATTAAGTTGTGATTAATCGTGAGTTAACTCATGATAATCATGCGATTAAATATTTTAATTGATTGACAGCTCTAATATCAATATGAGGTGAGGTCCAGTTACCAGTGTGACACTAAAACAGGTAGTATAATGGCTACTTTTTACTTAAGTACATGTCAGAGGCCAAACTTCTTTGCTTTAACTTGAGTAAAAAAGTATAGTCAGAACTTAAACTTTTAACCGAGTAGTTTAAAACATGAGTATCTGTACTTCTACTTAAGTGAAGGATGTGTGTATTTTGACCATCTCTGATAGAATTGAACCTAAAGTACAAAACCTATACCAATATCATGTATTTTTGTATGAGTAAAGCTGTTTACTTTGTGGTTTCTTTTTTTTTAATTGTTGTAAATTGTAGTCGGAAGTAATCTTATTTGCATGTATTACATGCAAAGGACATTTGCCTTTCAAAATAAACTAGAAAATAATTTGGCGCAACAACAAATGGACAGCTTAGAGTTTAAAGTGGTCAAAGAGATGACTTTCTGATGTCAGGTAAGGCAAGAAATTTCTCTAAACTGTGTCCATGTAGTACAATACATTTTGTATTTGCTATATGATGAACAGCTATAATCTGAACTGCATATTAAAAAATCTGATTATTAAATAAAGAATTTAGCACTATTTTATTAGTTCCTCAACTGGCTATTTTCCTTTCTTTCCGTGAGTGCCGTTGTAGATTATAAAGGTTATTGTCCTTCCAGAACATGGAGAATTCACTGAGCCCCATGGTTCTTTTAATAGGTAAAAAAATTTACTTTTAACAGAATATTTAAAAAAAGAAAAAAAAAAAAAAAAAAAAAGAAAACATTTTAATTATATATTGTTGCATAGGTGCTTGCATCTTCTCATTGCAGTGGATACTCACGCATCAGCAAAGTAAGAACAAGTATCTATCTATCTATCTATCTATCTATCTATCTATCTATCTATCTATCTATCTATCTATCTATCTATCTATCTATCTATCTATCTATCTAT
>JAAIIK010000059.1:2527193-2543666 GCA_014706435.1 Silurus glanis | reverse complement strand
TATCTATCTATCTATCTATCTATCTATCTATCTATCTATCTATCTATAAAACAATAAGATTCAAGATTATGAATTTAGATTTGTACATTTTAATTCTGCACTGTATCTAGGTTGTAAGTTATATATTTTATAGGGATATTTTCCACAGTTTTCTGTACAATGTAAACTACATTTAAAAGTAAAAATGTCTTCTTTTCTATTAGCTTCTATTGCAGCATATGTTTAGATAAGACTATTGACCTAAAATGAGTTGTAGGTTTTTAATAAGATTTATCCATGAATGCTCACTGTTATTTAAGCAAAATATGAATACAAATATAAAAAACAAAAAAAAAATATTGTGCACATTTCAAATTCAATTAAATTCCATTTTATTTTTAGCATTGCTTTTTACAATGGACATTGTCTTAAAGCACAAATAAAGCAGTAATAAGGTTATATAAAAGAATGTCTAAGTTTATAGCCTATAAGTTACCTCCTTATGATTGTTTATCCCCGATGTGCAAGCCAGTGGTGACTGTGGCAAGGAAAAACTCCCTGAGATGGTATGAGGAAGAAACTTTAAGAGGAAACAGACACGGGAACCCATCCTTATCTGGATGGCACCAAATGTCCATTCCTTGCAGTTCCATTGTTGAGGTCTATAGTAAGTGCATAAATGCAGAACTGTTTATACAAACTGTGGCCATGAGCCATTGTAGTAGACTTTTGATATTATTTACAGTTCAAATCCATCCTCAAAATTCTTGAGTTGCTCAGACGCTTCATGGATCTTTAGGCTGTAGATGAGGAACCATCCCCAGCTGCACAAAGTGGTCTCCAATTGATAGGATTCCATCCAGAGGTAGGGCATCGGAATGAACCAGGCAGATCTGAAGAGAAGAGAGGACAGGAATACTAGTCACTGGAACCTCAGGGGCATGTTTATTTGACAGAAAAAGAGAGAAGGTAGTTGACAAGAAAATTAAAAAAAAGAGATTGTTGATTGGTAAGCACTGGTCAAATTATCTAGCACTGTGGTCAAATTATCTAGATCTAGTAAGGACTCTTAATGATGCATTCTGTATTAACTGAAGCTTATTTACTAGAACAACCAGACAGTAAAGCATTACAATCGTCTAATCTCTATGTAAGAAAAGCATGAACTAGTTTTTCTGTATCCTGTAATGATTTCTTTCTTTTTTTTTTTTTTTCTTTTGCAATATTTCTAATGTGAAAGTAAGCTTTCCTGGTAATGTTATTGACATGAGCCTCAAAGGAAAGACTAGGGTCTATAATCACAAAAAGGTCTTTGACTTTGACACGCTGAGGCAGAAAAAATCTAGATGCTGAATGTGGAGCCAGAAAAGGGGAAGACCAAGTAGTAGGTTACTGGATGTGATGAGGGAAGACATGCAAGTAGTTGGTTTGAAAAAGGTAGCTATAGAGGACAAGGTAGTGTGGAGATGGAAGATCCGCTGTGGCGACCCCTAACGGGAGCAGCCGAAAGAAGATGAGATAAATATATATCAGTCATTACTTTTGCATACTTTGTACATTTGCGGAAAAGACAAACTCTGCTACTAAGTTGGAAGACTGTTTTGTGTCACAGGCCAGACACCATGGCAATTCTGAGCACATCAACAAGACAAAAGGTAGTCCTACTGCATCAGCAAAGTGTCTCCTAGGCAAAGATTTCAGCAGACTATGGTTTTCAAATGTGCTGTTCAGGTCATTTTGAAAAAGCATAAAGAAATGGGCATTGTTGTGGACCATAGACGAAGTGGACCATAGACCCAAGAAAAATTTAATCAAAGGATGAAAGTCACATCATGTTTAATTACCCTTAACATCAGATGACTAGCAGTGGCATAAGCAAAGAACTGGCAAAAACTAGTGGGTCTAAGGTAAATTCATTTATTGTGTGGAGAAATCTGGCCAGAAGTGTTGTTATGGATGAATTGCATCCACAATGACATACTTCTGACATGGAGACAAGGCTAACTGGAATGCAGAAAAATGGAAGTGGGTACTCTGGACTGATGAGTCAAAATTTGAAATATTTGGCTTTAGCAAAAAAATAATAAATAGAATAATGAGTGTCTGCAGGCAACAGTGAAGCATGGAGGAGGTTCCTTGCAAGTTTGAGGCTGAATTTCTGCAAAAGAAGATGGAGATTGTGTCTGGATAAATAATGTCCTCTTTGCTGGAGAACTATCTCTAGAAGAACAAGGAGTCCTGGAAATAGTAGTCTCAAAATCAACAAGTCTGCCTGGAATCACATAAAAAGATATATGTATTTGTGGCCACCTGCCACGCCCCCCCTACCGAGGGCGCCGTCATACCCCAGGGTCTGCTCCAAACTTTCCCAGAGGGCGTCACCGCCCTCCTGAGTTCCCTCGTGGTCGCTGTGGCACCTCGAAACCCCGCCGAAGGCTAACTTATTTGGCACTTCTTCATACAGCTAGTGAGCCTTTTCTCAATATTATTAACTCCTCACTGTCGTTAGGTCACGTCCCTAAATCCCTCAAGTTAGCAGTTATTAAGCCCCTCATTAAGAAACCCAATTTGGATCCAAACACTCTATCAAATTACAGACCCATTTCAAATCTCCCATTTATGTGTAAGATTTTAGAAAAGATTGTGTCTGCCCAGTTATGTTCCTACTTACATTAATGACCTGTTTTTAGCTTCTCTCTTTGCATCTCTCTGTTAGATTTGCTAGATCTTAGTGCTGCATTCGACACTATAGATCATGATCTTCTCCTAAATCACTTACATCGGAATTCAGGGACAGGCATTAAGCTGGTTTAAATCCTTCCTGTCTGATCATTACCATTTTGTAGACTTAAATGGAGAGCTATCCAATTTAATGCAAGTAAATTATAGGGTGCCATAAGGTTCAGTTCTAGGACCCCTGTTTTTCACAATATACATGCTTCCCTTGGGAAATATTATTAAAAGCCATGGTATTAGCTTCTACTGTTATGCTGATGATATCCAACTATATATCTCATCGAAACCAGATGATACAGCTCAATTGGCTCGGATAACTGAGTGTGTCTAAGAATTAAAAGATTGGATGACTCATAACTTTATATTATTAAATTCTGATAAGAGAGAGATTTTGCTCATCGGCCCAAAATCCAGTACACAGAAGCTCCAGCATTTCAACCTGCATTTAGAAGAATGTACTGTAACTACTAGTTCAACAGTTAAAGACCTGGGAGTTATTTTAGACAGCAACTTGTCTTTTAAATATCATATCATCCATATTACAAAAACAGTCTTCTTCCACCGTAAAAATATTGCTAAGCTAAGAAACATGTTGTCTATATCTAATGCAGAGAAGCTCATCCATGCATTCATGACCTCCAGACTGGACTATTGTTATGCATTACTAGGTGGTTGTCCTGCATCATTAATAAACAAGCTACAGTGAGTCCAGAATGCAGCAGCCAGAGTTCTCACAAGGTTGAGAAAATATGACCATATAACTCCGATCTTATCATCCCTACACCTGTTAAGTTTCGAATCGACTACAAACTACTGCTACTTACTTACAAAACACTAAATGGTTTCGCTCCCATGTATCTATAGGCTCCATAACGTCAACTGACTGTAGAAGACTGTAGAAAGGACATTACTCATAATCTTACATTCCAGTGCTCATGTTAGTTCTCACTCTTCAGTGTTCTGTATTGTTTAAAGACTATAATCACACTCTTGATATCACCCAAATGAGGATGGGTTCCCCTTTTGAGTCTGATTCCTTTCAAGGTTTCTTCCTCATATCATCTAAGGGAGTTTTTCCTTGCCACAGTCGCTATGAGCTCATCAGGATAAATACATATCATTTACCTTAACTGTTCAATTCTGTAAAGCTGCTTTGAGATGTCCATTGTGAAAAGCGTTATAGAAATAAACTTGACTTGCCTTGACTTCTTGCAAGCACGTGCAGTCATCTTTACCTTGAAAAATATCGAGAAATAAAAAAAATAATAATGCTGGTAGACACGTTATTTTTCAAATAACCTTAACTACCACAATATATTGTTAATAAAGCACATCAAATGATCCATTTTACCCTCATGCACTCATGTGTAAATAAATGTTTAAGTCTGTATTACCATATGAAATGTGTAACACACACACACACACACACACACACACACACACACACACACAGATAGTCTCAGAGTTATGATGGTTCGACTTTTTCGATCTTACGATGACGAAAGTGATACGACAAATGTACGATGAACAATACATTAGACGCACAGCTAGGATGAGCGTATCTCTCACCCTGTGAGATGCCCCACTCTCGCTAGCGGTCGACGGAGTAAAGTTGTCTCAGTGTTTATTTTTTCTGTTTCAAACGGGTTCAAACAGCAATCTTAGTGATAAAAGCATGTCTTCCAAGCGTCCAAGTATGTCTCCTGCTTGTAGGGAAAAACAGAAGAGAAAACCCATCAGTTTAGAGCAGAAAATGAAAATTATATATCAGCAGAAGTAGGAAATGATGTCACAGACATAGCACCATCTTGGACTTAGTAAAAGGACTCTCTCTCTCTCTCTCTCTCTCTCTCTCTGTATATATATATATATATATATATATATATATATATATTCTTATATATAATGTGTGTTCTCTCCTCACTCTTCTCTTCTCTCCAGTCAATTTAGCTTTAGGAAGAATAGCAATAGACATACCACATAAGAAATTCTATCTGGAATCAATGTAAATATTTCATAATATGTTTTCTTCTCTCTTGCAGTCGATGTGGCCTTAAGAGGAATAGCAGTACAATCTTCAACATATTCTAACATTTATAATGCATACCTCGCTATCGATGGCAATACAGAATCTATATTTAGTTACAAATCATGTGCTTGCACAAATCTGCAGTATAACCCTTGGTGGAGGGTGGACTTGTTGGCTGTGTATGATATCAGCAATGTAATTGTCACTAACAGACGTGACTGCTGCCCAGAACGGATAAATGGTGCTGAGATTCACATTGGCAACTCTTTAGTCAACAATGGCAACAACAACCCCAGGTGAAATAAATTAACAAAATGTTTTTACAAACATTGTAGCATAAAAGAGTAAGACTTTGCATGTGGAGCTTTAAGATTTTATTAACCTTTCATTAAGATTGCTGCCTATAAGTCTTTGTAATCTGGTAAAAAATAGTTTTTTATGCATTACATTCTTAATAAGGTATTATTATTATTATTATTATTATTATTATTATTAATAATAATTAAGGTATTATTTGCTAATTCTTTAGTATGGAATTGTGACAGAAATTTGTCCTTAACCAAAACCAGAACTTTACAATTAAAAGGGTGTTCTTATTTATTTCCCACCTGGTTTTGTGGGGACCACAATACTGTTATTTCTGTCCCTCATTAAACATATATAATGTAACATTAATACAAAATTTTTCCGGTCTCCTTCACTCTTCACAGATGTGTTACTATCTCTAGCATCCCTGCTGGTGTCTCTGTAAACTACACGTGCAATATGCATGGTCGTTATCTGAACGTGATAATTCCCAATATTAACCAGTTACTCACAATCTGTGAAGTGGAAATTTATGGGGTTCCAGGTTACACTTTTATACTCAATGCACAATATCATATACAGTACATTTTAAGTCCAATTATGCCTATTAATAGTTGCTAAATATCAAACTTTTTGTTATTTTAAGTGCCTGTTTTTAAGAGGGTATTTCTGAGAGTAAAGTTTAACAGCAGTGAGGAGCTCAATAATCCTACCACCAAGGACAAGGTTCTTCAAAAGGTGTGTGTTTGTAATAAATGTCCACTAAATTATTAAATTATTACAGTGCACCCGGAAAATTATTCACAGCGATTCCCTTTTTCCACATTTTATGTTACAGCTTTATCTCAAAATTAATTTTGTTTGATTAATTTAAAAAGGCACACACGTTTCTATATAAGGTCCCACAGTTAACAGTGCATGTCGGAGCACAAACCAAGCCATGAAGGAAGTCCAAGTCCAAGGAATTGTCTATAGACCTCCGAGACAGGATTGTATCGAGGCACAGATCTGGGAAAGTTACAGAAAAATTTCTGCAGCATTGAAGGTCTCATTGAGCACAGTGGCCTCCATCATCCATAAATGGAAGAAGTTAGGAACCACCAGGACTCTTCCTAGAGCGGGCTGCCTGGCCAAACTGAGCGATCGGGGAGAAGGGCCTTAGTCAGGGAGGTGATCAAGAACCCGATGGTCACTTTGAAAGAGCTCCATTGTTTCTCTGTGGAGAAATGAGAACCTTCCAGAAGAACAACCATCTCTGCAGCACTTCACCAATCAGGCATGTATGGTAGAGTGGCCAGACAGAAGCTACTCCTCAGTAAAAGGCACATGAAATCCCACCTGGAGTCTGATAAAAGGCACCTGAAGGACTCTCAGATGATAAGAAGCAAAGATTGAACTCTTGCCAAGCATCATGTCTGGAGAAAAACAGGCACCGCTCATCGCCTGGCCAATACCATCCTTACAGTGAAGTATGGTGGTGGCAGCATCATGCTGTGGGGATGTTTTCCAGCGGCAGGAACTGGGAGACTACTTTGGACCCGGGGAAAGATGCATGCAACAATGTATAGAGACATCCTTGAAAAACCTGCTGAGCGCTCTGGACCTCAGACTGGGGTGACTGGGCGTTTTGAGGAAATTTTGAGGAAAATAATGAATTTAATCCATTTTGGAATAAGGCTGTAAGATAAAATGTGGAAAAAGTGAAGTGCTGTGAATATTTTCATGTGTGTGTGTGTGTGTGTGTGTGTGTGTGTGTGTGTGTGTGTGTGTGTGTGTGTGTGTGTGTGTGAGACAAAGGGTGTTGGGCCATCCCAGTAGGTAGCTTGGAGACTAAAGTCTGCCCACTTGTCCTTCTCTATCATAAGTCAAGCAAAAAACTGCTACTTGAAAGTCACGGGTTCAATAAAAGAAAGACGTGACTTAGTATTCAAGCAGTTTATCAATGTGAAGCATGAAATAGGCTAAAAGTTAAAATAATGCATGTAGCCAGGAGTCTTCTTGGAAGAAATTTTGAGCTCTTGCAAAATGGGTACTGTAGTAAAACTATTCCTGTCTCCCAATGCACATTCCGTAGCTAACTAACATACATACCAATTAAATGTTTGGCTCCTAAGAACCAACAAATATATAATTTCCTTATTTGTTTGAGTGCCCTGCATTACTTGACATACTTAAATATCATTAATAGTCAGAAAATCTGGGTGAGAAAGCATAACATTAAGCTGGCTTGCTGACCATTAGTTACTCTTGTGCTCAAAGAGAGATGTAACAGCAGGGAGGAGGAGCAGGGAGGAACCTTGATTCAGAGTTGGGACCCCTTGGGATGCAAGGATCTGGGGGTGTATGAGAGTGCGAGCAAAAGAAAAAAGAGATGTTGCATTTTATCATTTATCTTTTTTAATATCTGCACTGCTTTATCCAGACACTCAGGATCTGAATGCACTTCTCTTTAATTTTCTTCACTACCAGCTCAATGATCTGTTCTGTGCCCCACTCCGTTTCTATCAACTGCCATTAGTTGGCAGCCTTAAGTTGCTCATGTGAGTGAAGGGGTGGCCAACTTCGAGAAACTGAAGCATTCACCTCCAGATGAGTCTGCATCGGCAGCAGCTCGGTGGCAAGCTTGGCATTCCCAGATATTCTTTCAGCTATTCTAAGGCAACATCCACACACTGAAAGTGTTACACTTCTGGCTTGTCTGTGAAGGTCATCTTGGTCAGCATCACATGGTGGCATGGTGTTGAGGGGCACAGCTGGAAATGTGTTGATCAGTTCTCAGCCTGCTCCTGCACAACATGGTCAGCGTTCATCTAGTGCTCAGTGCTCAGTGCACAGTTTAAGGTGCACTTGGTGTTTAGAAAATTATGAATATTTAAAAAATATAATAATATAATAATTTTATATATTATATATTTAATATAATGAACTTCTGACACCTCCTGTGCCACCACTGGCTCATTTACAATTGCTCACAATATATTAAACGTTTAATATTTTGCAATTTTGAGTGTATTTATTGTATGTAACATACAAAAAGTGTATTATGGTATTTGATGTATATAACCACATTTATTTCATAGCACATAACAGTATTTTTTCTTCACAGATAAAATCTGCCAATGTCCATTCGCCAATATTTCAGGTCCACTGGACAAAGGAACCAGAACTAGAAACTGGAACTTAAAAAGGTACGATTACGAGAATACTTTAACATAACATCTCCTTAGCTAGAACATCTACTCCTTATCCTCTTCCTCTTATAACACAGCCACAAGCTGTGATCTCTAGGGTCTACAAACTACTTACGTATTGTAGCTGCAATGGCCAGTTCTTGTCAAGATACATAGAATAGTAAATTAAAAATAAAGGTGCTTTTTACTTGTCCCATTTACCTTGTAGCATAGTAAAATTCTTTCTTCCCAAATCCCAGCAATGTTAGAAAGCTGGGGTCAGCCATAATACAGCACCCCTGGAGCACAGAGGGTAAAGGGCCTTATTCAAGGGCCCAAGAGTGTCATCTTGGTGACACTGGGGCTTGAGCCCCCACCCTTCTGAACAGTAACCTAGAGCCTTGATTGCTATGAACATAAATAGTCCCCCCCAATATTTAAAGAACACCGCATCAGGTCCCTCCCTGAAACTACCATTCTTAATTCATTACATTAGTTTAATGGGAAACTTTTTCTTGCTGATGTCTGATTGGTTGATGTTTTTAGAACTTACATACCATCCATTTAAATGGGATGTGTTATACACCGTGTACACCTGCATGCAGTCCTAAAGGTTAATCATGCGGGAGCAGTGCAGTGCATAACTTCATAAAGATCTGGGTCAAGAGTTCCTGCATGTTCACATCAATCATCACAATTAAGGAGAAGTGTAACCACTCTGTGACCTTAACCATTATAGTAACATGTGCCATTCATAAAATGCTTATCACCTGGGATTTTCACACTGAATGATAGTTCTGTGAATAAAAATGTTTTGTTGATAAGACAGATGATAGTAAAATGGTCAGATTTGTAATGCGCTGACAGGACAAATACAAAAAAACCTCAATCAGCCTCTACAAACATGGTAAGCAGCTTAATACACACAAATCACCAAACCTTGTGGAAAGGATAATGTAAAAATAATAATAAGCACAGTGATGCAAGCCTGTGATTTGAATTGTATCCTTCTTTCCCTTTATCATCAGATGTAATAATGAAACACACAAGCCTGTAATTTGTATCAAATACACTAAAACCTTTTGATAGTTTTTATTATTATTTTGAAGAACCTCTTTGGGATTGTGATTGATTGATTGATTGATTGATTGATTGACTGACTGATTGATTGATTGATTGATACATGAATTAAATGACTTAATTCTGACTTGCAGGTGACAATTTTATGTGAAGAAGAAAGATATGGCGAAGCACTGAACAACAAAAACTAAATTGGAACATCAAACTATTAGAACTCCTAGTCAGCTGATTACTGTACAAATATCACGGGGGGGCTGGGGGGCTGGTAACTATGAGAAATATATTGTTGCTTTACTGTTGTGAGTATTTACCTTTTAAAATGGCTTCTCGATTGTGGGTTTAATATAGTTAAGTCTAAGTTTGAGCTTTTATAAATAATACCTAGATTTTAGGGTAGGATTATGCTAATTACAGTTCTCTGCCAGACATTACTGAGTAAACTTGTTCAGAACCCTTCTCTAAAATTTGACATTTCTGTGCAAATTAAATAAAACCAAAACACTCAAAAATAACAATTAGAATTGCTAATTTATTCATTAATCTT
This sequence comes from Silurus glanis, assembly GCA_014706435.1. Taxonomy (NCBI): domain Eukaryota; kingdom Metazoa; phylum Chordata; class Actinopteri; order Siluriformes; family Siluridae; genus Silurus; species Silurus glanis. Next base: position 2,533,822 of record JAAIIK010000059.1, on the reverse strand, counting down.
ACAGTTTTGATAAAGGTTATACCAAGAAAACATTTGTATAACAGGGTAAAACAATTTTTAGTGATAAATAATATGAATAATTTTGATTTCTACTATTGCCTTGACAAATAATGCAATATACCTTGATCCTTGTCAACTTCCACTACATCAGGAATGTTAAAAAAAAAAAAAAAAAAAAAAAAAAAAAAAAAAAAGAAAGAAAAGATACAGGAAGTGCTAACATAATGAACAGTAAAAAATAATTACTCATTCATTGGAATATACAGTAAGTGTCCACTATTAATCTTTTTAATGTCTTATGGGTTTATACTTTGTGTACATTTGGCACTATTCTACACCTGTTTGGATCATTATGTTCAGGCAATCCACTTTTATAAATAAGCATTTCACATTGTTATCAGAATCATATTTAACATACACATACATATACTCACTACTCTTTATCAAAGAAATTCTCCTTATGTAGATTTTTGGACACTGTCCAGAAGGTCTCTGAAATGCTTAATCCTTTGATTCCTAAGAAGACAGTAGTCCTAGTAGTTTCTGAGAATTTATTCTTCTCCACTATATTAACCTACTGTATACATTTCAGCTCTGTGAATGGATTCCTACTACAAATACACAATTATATGCCTTTTCTAAATATATATTATGTTAATATTTTCTTACTGTATGTCTACCAATGTACAATGTAAACAAGTGCAAACTTCCTACACTACCACTTCGAAAGTTCTTGTTGTGACAGATAATAACAATTAAGATTGTACTTTAGAAATAGTTCAATGCTGTTAGTGTCTGATGAATTAAACTGCTAATTTCAAACTTTTTCTTGGTTCTCTGTTTTTTTCTGGTCCCCCAAAAAATGTGAGTAGGATTATTGGATATACTGAATTGACTTGCAGTGGGAATGAGTGTCCTTTATAGTGTATTTTTGTGTATTTTTACTGCCGAGTGTTCCTATGCAGGTTTAGGTTTCCACAAAGAAACTGAAGTAAGTGTTGCAATAATATTGAACAGCAGATGTCGCCACTACACTTTTTTTTTCTTGAGAACTATCGAATGTTTTGCAAATGTCCAACATAGGCAACTAGGCAGTCACCTAGGGCGCAACCAGGTGGGGGTGCCAATGAGGGCCCTCTGCCCTGCTTTTGCCCTCGCTCTGTCTGTTTTTCTGCTTAAGTTTAATATACAGTATTTGTTTACATACTTGGTTTCAGGCAATTTTGCACTGATTATTAGATGTGTTTAACCTTTTTTTTTTTTTTTTTACATGAAAGGTGCAAATGATTTGTATGTTAGGAGGGCGAAGCAATGTTCACAATAGGAATCTCATCTAGGGTGCCAAATAGGCTAGAAATGACCCTGACAATGACCCTGATCAAAAAAGCTCAATGCTGTGTTTTGAAGGAGGCTCCATAAAAAATATATTTTAGATACATGTTAGAAATTAGATTCTCACAACAAGGGTGGGAGTAATTTAAATAATAACTAATCAAGAGAGGCTTTTACTCATCACATTTAAATTACAGCACAGTAAAGTCAGGGTCAGAGTACATTGTCAGTCATGATACAGTGCCCTGGTGCAAACAGGGTTAAGGGCCTTGCTGAAGGGCCCAACCGTGGCAGCTTGGAGGTGCTGAAGCTTAAATCCCCAACATTTCCAATCAGTGACCCAGAGCCTTAGCTGCAGAGCTTTCATTCAATCTGATATAAGATAAAGCTTTTTCTCAAATCTTAAAACGCAAAGAACAGACAAACATTATGAAGAGAAGAATGACTTAGAACACACAGATCTCTATGGGAACTAAGATGTGCTACAAACTTCCTGATGTGCAAACATGCCCACAACTAGATAGAATAGCAATTGTCACAGCAATGTGAAAAGTAATGGCCAGTAGATTTCAGCACTGAAACACTGTGGTATTGAGTTTATCATTAAATCAGGTTGGGAACCTGGCAGATCTATTTCAGCAATTTGACATATATCTAAATGTAAATAATTTATCAAATTCATTCTTTACAGATGCATATCAGGATCAGTGTCATTAAAAGACAATAGGTCAATCAAAAGATGGACAGAGAAAGTGAGTGAAAAAGGGAAGGGATTATGGGAAAATGAAAACAAAAGACAAAATGAAAGGGAAAGAAAGAGTGAGTGGGAGAGACTTTTAGTTTGAAGAGGTGTGAGATGCTCAGAGACAATAAGTTTATGTTCCAAAATTGTCGACTGTAAACTTTACAGTATTTTACTGGCAGCCAGATATATCATATAAAAGCGTTATCTGTAATATGTAATATCAGTATTATGCCAAAGATAGCATGAGTGTAACTTAGTCAAATGTGGTGACGAGTTGCAACAATAAGATTACCTACGGAGAAGAGGTTCAGCACCTGACATTGTTCAAAATTAAAATTTTATTTGTCAGACACATTCATACAGGGTATGACATATTGTAAAATGCTTTTTACGACTGTCCAACGTGTAAACATGAAAAGAAATACAATATAAAGATAAAAAAATAAGTAAAGTAACGTAAAAATAAATAAAATAAGTTTAAAAGTATATTAAAATATAATCTGACAATGAGTCAGAATTTAAAAATATATATTACAAGGTCCATAATAATAAGTGTCCATGTGCTTGTATAAAAACAAGTGTAAAAGTAAAAGTGGCACTGTGCTAGTCCAGTCCAGTATCAAATAAATTATAAAAAAAGTGCAAGAGGGTCTTTACTTTCTCAGGAAACTAAAGAAAGCTTAGCTATCCACCCAGGTCCTGTTCAACTTGTAAAACTTCACTATCGAAAGCATCCTCAAAAACTGCATCATGATGTGGTATATAAAAAAAAGTGTGCTTTAGCTCTATCTTGAATCTACTCTCTTCTGGTAAGGTAGGATTCTAACTTTGTATATCTATTTAACTCAGTTGATTCTAGAGTGTTGGTCTGTGCTTATTAGTTTGGTCAGGTGATTAATCAAGGGTAGTTTCAGTCTCACTTGATGTGTGAATTGTGGGCAGGGCTTACTCACTTATATTGAAGGTGTTTTCCGCTACAGACTATGTCTGTATATGTTATAGGTAGCCCCCCTAAAGCCAGTAACGCTTGGTGTATATTTAGAAATTCTTATTTGTACTTTTTCTTTTTAAAACACATTGATCTCAAATTAGGAGATCAGTCATGTGCCTCAAACCCATCTCTGTAGTCATCTCTTACAGACACGGACGTTCCCATCCACAGAACAGATGTCACATTGCCAGTAACCTCATCTACCCTCCCCTGTTGTCTCAATCTCAAACAGTGGTGGTAGGTGGGCTCTGGAATTGCCAGTCTGCTGTAAGGAAAGCTGACTTTATCACAGGCTTGGCTTCCCATTACACCTTTGACTTTCTGGCACTTACTGAAACCTGGATATCCCCACAGAACACTGCTACACCAGCTGCTCTGTCTTCTGCCTATGCTTTCTCTCACTCACCAAGAGAAACCGGTAGAGGTGGTGGTACAGGTCTACTTTTATCACGGAGATGGTGTTTCACACCTCTCCCTTTGTCTCATCTAACCATGTCTTCTTTTGAATTTCATGCAGTTTCAGTTACCTCTCCAATCAACCTTTTCATCATTGTCATCTACCGCCCTCCTGGTCCCCTTGGAGACTTTCTAGAAGAGATGGACACACTCCTCAGTACTTTCCCCTCTGACAGCACCCCTCTGACAGTTCTTGGTGACTTCAACCTCCCATCCGACAAACTTCAGTCATCTTGCCTCTTGCCTTTTCTGAATACCTTCTCCTTGACATTTAACAGCTGCCCTCCAACACACAAGGGAGGAAATGTCCTGGACCTGGTTTTCACCCGCCCTGCTCCAGCTACAGACATGACTGCCACTCCACTTCCAATCTCTGATCATCACCTGGTTTCCTTTTTAATCACTCTTCCTATTCAACCTAAAAATAATTTACATGTCTCTCTTATCCGTCCTAACCTTCACTCTATCTCTCCCTCCTCTGTAGCTTCCTGTACTCTTTCATCTCTTCCTGACCCTGACTCCTTTTCCTCTCTACCCTTACACGTTGCTACAGACTTCTTCCTCTCATTTCTTTCTTCAACAATGGACGTCCTTTGCCCCTTGACTACAAAACCCAAGAAGACTTCTTGTCCCACACCGTGGCTGTCAGAAGTTTTGCGCAGCAATCGACGAGAACTCAGATCTGCAGAGAGGAAGTGGAAAAAATGACAACTCGATGTAGACCTCGCATCTTACCGCGCACTCCTGACCAAATTTTCTTTGGAGGTGACTTCTGCCAAAACTGCCTTCTACAAGGAAAAGCTTGAGGCCTCTGCACAAGATCCTTGTAAGCTTCACAACATCTTCTCTTCACTACTCAACCCCCCTGCTGCACCTGCTCCATCCTCCCTGACTGCTAATGACTTTGCCTCCTTCTATGATGAGAAGATTAAGAAAATCTGCCAGACCTTCACTTCCTCCCCAAAAATGACTACACAACTCAGCTGACGATCCACTACGTCTCTGTCAAGCTTCTCAACCTTAACAGAAGATGAGATACTGCAAGTCATCCAATCTTGCAATCCCACCACCTGTCCTCTGGATCCAATCCCTTCAACTATGCTTCAGACCATCACACAAGATCTCCTGCCCTTCATCTCCACAATCATTAATGGGTCATTAACATCTGGCTATGTACCAACTACCTTCAAGCAAGCAAGGGTCATTCCCATCTTGAAGAAACCTGCTCTGGATCCATCAGACATCAACAACTACAGACCGGTATCACTTCTCTCCTTTCTTTCTAAATCTCTGGAACGCACTGTTTTTAACCAACTGTCTGTCTATCTCTCACAGAACAACCTCCATGATCCTAACCAGTCTGGGTTCAAAGCGGCACATTCCACAGAGACGGCCCTTTTGGCTGTTTCTGAGAAACTGCATGCTGCTCGGTCAGCCAAGCTGTCATCTGTACTTATCTTCCTGGACCTTTCAGCAGCATTTGACACAGTTAACCACAAGACACTTTTGTCAACCCTCAAAAGCCTTGGCATCTGTGGAACAGCATGGGAATGGTTTGCTTCCTACCTGGAAGGTCGCTCATACCAGGTAACATGGAGGGGATCCACATCTGCCCCATGCAGACTCACCACTGGTGTTCCACAAGGCTCGGTACTTGGTCCCCTTTTCTCCCTCTATACCCACTCCATTGGTGAAGTCATATCCTCACATGGGTTTTCTTATCACTGCTATGCAGATGACACTCAACTAATCTTTTCTTTCCCTCCATCATATACCACAGCTTCTGCTCGGATATCAGCATGCTTGACAGACATATCTTCATGGATGAGTGCTCACCAACTAAAACTCAACCCCAGCAAAACAGAACTGCTGGTCATCCCAGGTGATTCATCTCCAGGTCAAGATCTCCAAATAACACTTCATGACTCTCTGCTCTCCCCTTCAGCCACTGCTCGTAACCTTGGGGTAACTATGGACAATGAACTGTCCTTCTTCCCACATGTCGCTAATGTTGCTCGTTCTTGTCGATTTCTTCTCTATAACATCCGAAGGATTCGACCATTTCTCTCCATACAGGCTGCCCAGGTGCTTGTTCAGTCTCTTGTCATTTCGAGACTTGACTACTGCAACTCTTTGCTGGCGGGTCTTTCCCTGAACGCTATTCGTCCACTGCAAATGATCCAAAACGCAGCTGCACGACTTGTGTTCAACCAGCCCAAGTTCTCCCACACCACCCCACTGCTGCGCTCCCTTCACTGGCTTCCAGTAGCTGCACGTATCAGATTCAAAACACTGATGCTTGCCTACAAAGCCAAAAATGGACCAGCACCATCTTACCTCAGTGACCTCATCACATCTCGCACTGCACCACGCTGTCTGAGATCCTCCAGCACTGCTCGACTGGTACCACCTTCTCTCAGAATGAGAGGTAAGTACACTTCAAGGCTCTTCTCTGTTCTGGCACCGAGGTGGTGGAATGAACTTCCCCTAGATGTCCGTACAGCAGAGCCCCTGACTATCTTCAAGCGACGACTGAAGACCTACCTCTTCCTGAAATACTTAAATTAGCACTTTCCAAGTTTGTAGAATTCAAGGGTTATATTTATATTAAGTTTGTAATCTAGCATACCAGTGTAGATTTATTCATTACTAGAGACTCAAAGCACTTTTGTACGTCGCTCTGGATAAGGGCGTCCGCTAAATGCCGCAAATGTAAATGTAAATGTAAATTTAAAAAAAAATGTTCTCTGTCTTGCTTCTTTGCTTTATTTGTCTCTATACTGTAAGTCCAATGTAATTTACAATTCACAATGTAAACTCTTTTTGCACTATCGCACCTATATTTCTGCACACAAAGTCATTTGTACTAAGCTGCTCTCTACTCACTACCACATGCTTCATGATACTATGTATCATGCATCACATCAAAGAAGTCGAGGTGGACCGTGTGATAGTGTGTGTGTGTGTGTGTGTGTGTGTGTGTGTGTGTGTGTGTGGCTCTGTACTCTTAATCTGCACTATGACAAAGTTAAATATAATCAAATAAATTGATTAGATTTACACACACACATACACACACACACACACACACACACACACACACAC
>JAAIIK010000059.1:2506669-2517110 GCA_014706435.1 Silurus glanis | reverse complement strand
TATATATTTCAAACAAACGTTTTGTATTGTTTGTAGAATTTTGGGGAAAATAATGAATATAATTCATTTTGGAATAAGGCTGTAATGTAACAAAATGTGGAGCGCTGTGAAAACTTTCTGGATGCATTGTACACTGTGTTTGAATAAAAAGTGTAATGGAATGCACAGAAAACAATACAATGTTTTTTTCAGTATAAGCAATTAGAAATTGATGTTCTCAGAAAGTCACAGTCACTCAAGACAACCAGGAGAGCAGTCCCAGATCCATGAGACTTTAGTAGTTCATTGGGATGCAGAATAGTACTGTCTGTAATGCATTTATTTAATACAAATTATTATTCTTTAAGCCTATACTTATTTGTAACTCATCAGAAGATGCAAAATTGTTTGGTCTGCTGTGTTGTGTTTCCACATTAACAGCTTCTATGCCCAATGAAAGCTTCCTGGCCTAAGTGTATCTAATACAGTAGCTACTCAGTGTAACTCTGTATACACACACACACACACACACAAACACACACACATATGCATGCACAGTACTGTGCAAACGTTTTAGCAGTTGGGAAAACAGTATATTTTTATGAGTTATCAAAATGGAAAGTAAATGAACAGAAGATAAAATCGATATTTGGTGTGGCCATCCTTTGCCTGCAAAGAAGCATAATTTCTTCTAGCTACACTTGCACACAGTTTTTTAAAGAACTAAGCAGGTAGGTCATTCAAACATCTTTGACAGCTAACTACAGATCTTCTGTGGATGTAGACTGCCTAAAATCATTCTGCCTATTCATGTTATCCCAGACAGACACAATAACATTGAGTTCAGGACATAAATCATCACTTTCTGGACTACCAGTTCTTCTCTATGCTGAAGATAGTTGTAAATAATAATAAATAATAATGTAGAATACATTTGTCATCCTATATTTCTCAGCATTTAGGACACCATTAATGTTGACCAAATTTCCAAATATGTTTGCAGAAATGCAGTTTCAATCTTGCAAGGAACCTCCACCATGCTTCACTGTTGCCTTCATTGCTAGAGACTCGAAGCACTTTTGTACGTCGCTCTGGATAAGGGCGTCTGCTAAATGCCGCAAATGTAAAAAATTTAAATGTAAATGCAGACACTCATTATTGTACCGATCTAAAGCCCTTTGGCAAACAACCCGTTTTTTACTACAGCTAAATATGTAACATTTTGCCTAATCGGTCCAGTCCTGCTGCCATTATTCTGTACTTCAGTCCCTATGATTTCATACACAGTTGAGTTGCTTAGTTTTGTTTTTTTGTCAGAGGCATGGCTTTTGGTCCACAATTCTTCCATGAAGACCACTTCTAGCCAGACTTAGTCTACTGGTCTCCACCAGTAGATTGGTATACCTGGGTCCCACTGGTTTCCACCAGTTCTTTGCTGATGGCATTGCTGGTCATCTTTAAATGTCAAAGGAAAGTAAGCATGTACATTAAGGTACATTTAGTTTCCCAACTGTGTCTTCGATCACTGTGTCTACGGTTCTCGACATTGCTTGTTGTGTGCTTCTTCAAAATATTTTGAACAGCACATATGGAAACCCCAGTCTGCTTTAAAACCTTTGCAATGGTGTATGACATGTGACATAAAACTGTCTTTCACAACCTAAACTCCTGAAGACCTGAAGACTCCTACTGTCAGGATCGTCGAGGCACACGGCGCGAACTTCCGGTTTTGCGGCGCGCACTTTCGGGTCGGCGGCCATCTTGCCGTTTCTCGCGCTTCCCGGTATTTAAGGACACAAGACTTTAGCTCGAAGCCAGATTATCTTACCGGCTCCCTAGCCCCTGAGATTACTCTTGCGACTCTGCCTGCTCTGGTTCCTGATCCTGATCCTGATCCCTGTTCTGCTCTTCCTACCTAGTTACCCGGTTTGCACTCTGGACTGTTTATTGGTTTTTGTTTCTGCTCTGCCTATGTTGCTCTGTTTGCCGGCTCTCTGAATTTTGGACTGTGTTTTCCATTTTGGTTTTGTCTCTCCCTGCATTGCCCTGTTTGCCTGTTTTGACCCTGGACTGTTTTTGGACTGTTTTTGCCTTGCCCCATTGCTCTGCTTACTTTTATTAAAGCCTGTATTTTCCTTACTCCCTGTCGCATCCTGCATTTGGGTCCTCCCATCCACTCACCTAGTCGCCCGTGCTTCCTGACAGTATAATCTGGCCGTGCACCGTGTCCTGCCGCAAGTTTTCTGACACCTACACAGCTCAGGTAATGACTGTGTTTCAACCTACATATGAAATTGATGATCATTAGCACCTGTTTGGTATAATTGGTTAATCATACACCTGACACTGATCTTACAAAATCCATGACCATGACTTCAAGTGTACAAAGTGAGCAGAAGGGTGGTCACACCAAATATTAATTTGATTTAATTTGGATTTTTCTTATTTTCATTTACTTTCCATTTTGAAAATTGATAAAAAAAAAAATAAAAAAAAATAAAAAAATTTACAACTGCCCAAAACCTGCACAGTCTGTATATTTAAATTTGTATTCACGGGTCAATCATCTAGTCATTAAATTAACTGAGTGAGTAATAGGCTGAGAAAAGAAATGATGGATAAAAAGTTTGGCACATGCTGTTAAAAGAAAATTGACAGCATTTTGCCTAATCAAGGGCGAGTTACAATTATCTCATTTATACAACCTTTCTCAAGGTCCCAGCAGTGGCAACTTAGTGGTGGTGAGATTTAAACTCACAACCTTCTGATTAGAAGTCCAATATCTTAACTAGAGAACTATCCCTTTCCTGGAGACTCAACAAGATAATTAACAATGATGATGCAGGCATATGTGAAGCGATACTATTGTTACCGCTTCTACATTCCCACCTATGGACAGTACCATTACTCTTGTAATACAGTAAATAAGTAACATTATTTGTTATGAAATATCAAGATATGATCCTTATGGCTGTTTATAGTTATGCACAATGGACATTTAAGCCAATGGGTCACTTATGTTATTTATTTTTTAAAGACATTAAACTATTTAAGCAAAATCAGTGCAGGATGTTAGGTAACTTATTTGATCTGTTATGATCGTTGGATGCTGGAGGAAGGCAAAGTAACATTTATGAACAAGATTGGTTAAAGGCCACAATCAAACACGCTACTGTTAATTTTTCACACAAACACCCTGCACATTTTAATGGTTACAAAAGCTAAGAAAGAGAAACAGAGACAGCTGAAATTGTAAGAGAAAAGGTAGCACAGGGTTTGAGTTAATTCTGACAAAATAAGCGTTATAATTGTGGAGCCAGCATTTGGTGTGTGGGACTGGGTGGAGTAGTTTGGCAAAGAAAGGGGCAGGGAGGGAGAGAGGCCCACTTTATTTTGGGAGACGCAAAGAGCCATGGTGATGGTAGGGGTGATGCTGCATTTTCCACATTTGAAATGCAGAAGGGAGGATGTGAAATTGAGAGAAAGAACGAGAAGGGAAGAAAGGCAGAGGTTTTTTTTTTTTTTGGAAGAGGTGTGAAATGGAAAACCCCTGCAAAGAGAGGATATGTGAATGTGCTTTATTTTGGGCTTGAATATGGTAAATCAGCATGCTGTTTAATAGCAAAACTTTTCGTTAGCAACCTAAAGTTAAAACTCGTGTTTACAATTACTCAAGATGGTGTACCAGAGGAAAGCACAAATAACGTAAAAAAAAAAAAAAAAAATGCAGAGCATCTTGTTGATCCTTCAGTTTTCCCATGCCGTTTCTCAATTCAGTTTTTCCTTCTTTTGAATCTGCATTCTATTAAAACTGTTCCTTGCTATTTTCCCTCTCATTTTCCTCCACCTCTGGCTCAGCATGCCTCTCTGCCTTACTCTCTCTTTTCTGTACTTTGTCTGTTTGGAGGTCTCCAGATTTTTCCGGTAGAAGCTGCACTCTTTCAGGCTAGAGAGAAAGAGAGGAAGTTGAGAGGAAAGAGAGGAAGAGCAGAAAGCCCTTATACATACCCACCCTGCTGGAATGCTAGATCACATACACATACTGTCCACCCTGCATTTTATATTTCTTTGCTAGCAATGCATTGAGACATGAGAACACCAGAGAACAGCTCAGTTCCCAAGAAATTAGAAGATACATTATGATGAAAAAAATCTGTTCTCAAATATCAAACAAATGTCAGAAACAATGTCTATGATCGATGCATAAAATCCAACCATATTCAGGGTAAACCAAATTTATAGCCATGTGGAGCCATGTCCATGTTAAATTCTTTTTGGCAACAAAAAAAGAAAAACACAACACATTTCAATTTTTTTTCTTTAATTTACTATAATCATTATGACCATAATCAACAGTCAGGGGTTAACAAATTAAATTCACAAGTTTAGTTAATCATCAAGAATGTAACTACCTTTGTAAAAACATGTTTTATTAAATCAGATGATGTTATCGTGCATTTAGCTGTGAGTCTACATCATGCCAAGAAAAAAGAACATTAGCCATAACCTCAGAGAAGCAATAGGTGCTGCTCATAAGGAAAGGGTTATAAGGCCATTACCAAAAAAATTTTAATTCACATTATAAGAAGCAATTTAAGTTATTTACAAATTGAGAGCCTTTGAACATTCCATTTGTATTGTATATGCACAGTAATTAACTATAACAGAATATTTTTGAGACAACTAAAGATCTGAACTTTTATCTTTTATGAATGTATAGTAACTACATGTCAAAGTAAATCTTTTAAGTCAGTAAAAATAAATTAAAGAAGACATTTGCAAATCTGAGTTTATAATATTCTTAGTTTGTCTTAACTCCTTATTTGTAGTTTGTACATGTGTAGTTTCAAGTCAAGTCAAGTTTATTTCTATAGCGCTTTCACAACGTACATTGTCTCAAAGCAGCTTTACAGAATTTAACAGATAAGGTGAATGATGTGTATTTATCCCTGATGAGCAGCCATGGCGACTGTGGCAAGAAAAAACTCTCTTAGATGTTATGAGGAAGAAACCTTGAGAGGAACCAGACTCAAAAGGGGAACCCATCCTCATTTGGGTTACATCAAGAGTGCAAATATAGTCTTTAAACAACACAGAACACTGGAAAGTGAGAACTACCATGAGCACTGGAGTGTAAGATTATAAATAATGTCGTTTCTACAGTCTTATACAGTCATTTGTAGTTATGGAACCAGGAGCTACTGAGCAACTAGTTTAACATTTGCGATCATCATAGATCCAACACCAGCTTCTCCATGCCAGAGCCTTTAAACACTCAAAGAGGTCCAAGGTCCAAACTCCACATTTAGTAGTTTCAGAATTGACTTAATTTTTGCAATTTCATAACTTTTTCCCTTAGTCTCAGTGTAATTACAAAATAATCAATACTAGACAAACATTTACATTAAGTTCATAACTGAATAATAAGATGAGCTTATAAGTATAGAATAAAATGGGTTTTTACAATTACAATTTTTGTGTTTTGTATGGTACCCATACCCATCTGATATGGTTGTTGACGTCAGTCAGAATCTTTTCAGCATCACTTTAGAAAATAGGTTTATATAACCATAAGCTAGAACCTACAAGTGATAGTTTAGAGAACTGGAATACAGCTTTAAATGTGACAATAAAGAGCAAAAAAATCTGGTGCAAATTAAAGAGAATTGCTTTGTTCTACAGAATCAGTTTAATATTTGTATATCTCTTAAGGGACCAAACCTATTTGGAAAAATGTGTAATGTTGTGACCATTTTTAATATTTAAACATCACCAGACACTGGGGTTCTTCCATTAAAACTCAGCTGGGAGTTTATTGCTGCTGTCTTAAGTTTCAGCTTACACTTAGAGCCATTTCTCTTAAACAAGTTAAAACATCCTCAGGTTGTTTCAATTCAGTTGAATTTTTTGGCTATTCCAGAACATTTCACTATTTTGGCTTAAAGGTTTATTTCATTTGTTCCCTTGGGTTATTGTCCATCCAGTTAAAGATAAAGTTCAGTTAAGGTTCAAGCATTTGGCTAAATCTGAGCAGATAATATTGATGCATGCACCTGCTTTCGTCTGCAGTTAAATCATCAATAAATACAAGGGAACCAGTTCTATTAGCAGCCATGCATGCTCATGCCATAAAATAATATGGGATGCTTTGGATCACTGAGCAATTCCTTTACTTTTTTCTTACAGCAGTCCCCTCTTCATTTTGGTACGTGTGGTTTTTTTTTTATTTTATTATAAATTTTCCTGTTTTTTAGGCTTACCAATGCTTTACATCTTGTAGTAAAACCCTCTGCACATAACTCTATTGAAGTATCCTCTTGACTGTTTACTTTGATACATACAGTATACGCCAACCTCCTGGATGGTGTTCTTGATGTGGCCATCTGCTGAGAATGTGTTTTTTTTTTTCACCAGGGAAAAACTCTTCTGTCATCCACACCAGTTGTTTTCTGTGGTCTTCTAGAACATTTGGTGTTCTTGTATTAGAAGTACCCTTTAAATGAAACCTATAGTTTATATAATTTCTTGAGGCAAAGAGATAATATAACAATAACCTTTCTAACTGTTCTGAGCTTTTAAAAGGCACTTCTATCAAAGGAGACACATGACAAATTACTGCCTTTGTCAATGCCATCCTGTCTACCATTCATCTTGAAAAATGCAGTGGCACTAAAACAACTCAAACAAAGGGCCCACAAAGCTCTAGAAAAATACAGTGCACATTGTGGGAAAAGGGCAACAGCTCTCCATAGGATTTCTTTCCTTTTTTGCTTTTTTTTCTTAAAATATATATAAATATATTAAAATAAAATATGTGTGGTGATGACCCTTCACAGGGTCAAATTATGGCACATTATTTTCATATCGTATATACATTAAATAAATAAAAATTTAAAGGAAAAGTTCAAGCATATACATTTTTAGTTATTTAAATTAACATGTTAGAAATTAAAATAAAAATGATAAATATATGACCATAAAAACTATGTCTTCACAACCCACCTTTATTCATCCTATTTATAAATTTTCTTTTGAACCAACCCCAGCCACTCTCAGTGCCGGTCCCAAGCCCGGATAAATGGGGAGGGTTGCGTTAGGAAGGGCATCCAGCGTAAAAACGTGCCAAATCAAACATGCGGAGGATCCGCTGTGGCGACCCCTAATGGGAGAAGCCGAAAGAAAGTTTTTTTATACATTTTCTTTTTAGTTTCGAAATAATCAGTATAAGCAGGTCTGGATCAAGTGATAATTGCAGTGAAAATTAAGTCTGATTTCCTCATAATACATATCATACTAGACTAATAATATCAAACTAAATTTTGCAACTGTGACTTATGTCCCTGTCATCTTAAGTCTTTCCCCTTTCTCTTCCTTTTGAGTGATTCAGCAGACAATAGAGCCTGATTCCAGTAAAAACAATGTCATCCAAAGACAATCCAAGGAAACACTAGTTTTATGTTGATGTGTCTTTAAGCTGGTGAGTCCAGCACATATTTTGGTGGGCTTGTTTTGTCTGCCACAGTGCTGGTAGTTGTGTGCCTACATATAGAAGGCCTTTGTGCAGAGGCTGAGTTATCAAGCACTGTGAAAAGAATTAAGCTTCAGACTGCAGATTCTTATGTGTGTGCATCCCTGATAAACAAAGACAAATATCAAGATGCATCACAGCATATTATATGACATATAATATGTGTATTGTGCCTAATATTGTGTAAGTCCCCCGTGCACTGCCAAAACAGTTCTGACTATTCAAGGCATAGAGTCCGTAAGACCTCTGAATGTGTGCTGTGGTATCTGGCAACAAGACATTGGTAGCAGATTCTTTAAGTCCTGTAAGTTGCAAGATGGGGCCTCCATAATCAGACTTGCTTGTCACACTGATGTTCAATTGGATTGAAATCTGGGGAGTGTGGAGGTGAACTCAACAACAAGTACATTTTTTTTGCCACGTTCTTCAAACCATTTGTGAACATTTTATTCCAGTGTGGCAGGGAGCACTTTCCTGCTGGAAGAGGCCACTGCCATTAGGGCCACCCTACTTTTTCCAAGGTTTCCTAGCTGAACATTGCTATTTATGTTGCTGTAGCCCTTTTATAGGCTTGAGCCAAATGAGCTAGCCTTCCCTAACCATGTGCATCAATGAGCCTAGCCATCATAATTTGTCTCTTGTCATAGTTGCTCAGATCCTTATGTTTGCCCGTTATTCCTGCTTCCCACACTTTGAGAACTGACTGTTTAGTTGGTGCTTAATATATCCCACCCCATAACAAAGTGCTATTGTATCCTGAAATAATTCATGTTAGGAACTTCACCTATAAAGCGAATTTATTGTAATGGCTGTTTGGTGTTAATTTAGCTGACATTCTGGAAATGTAGTTTAATTACAAAAACAAATATAGCTTAACCTTTATTTTCCATTCTTGCTTTTAATTGGAGTAAAATGGGTTATTGCATCCGAACTACATAGAGACTACAATGGTGGATGTGCTCCATACTTTTTTTAACAGATTAAATTGTGTATAATTCTTTGTGTAATCAAATATTTATTTTAGCATTTACTGTATGAAAGGGTTCTCCAGTGTCAGTGATTTCTAATAATGTAAAGTAAAGCTTTTCCTTCAAAGTTTGAGGCATGGTAAAGTATTTAGGACAGAGAGATTTGTGTTTCCGAGTAACATAATAATAAATCTGAATAACAGAAGAGAACTGACTTGAGTTGATCAGGGATCATTTCCCTGCCAATGTTAGCATGAAGAGATGATGGGTCTTGTGTTATGATTCTTTAGAATTTGGCATATTTTTTAAAAAATTATCTATCTGGTATGGTCATAAATGTTGAAGTAGAGTGAGTATTTTTCAGTGGAATTGAAATGAAATCCCAATTTGATTTTTATTTTTTCACTTCTGGAAGTAAACGAACTTTGTTCAATACATCAGAAAAAACCTTTATTGCAGTTCAGTAAGACAATGGTTTTATAACTATAGGGTGGAAAATGTAAAAGGCTCCCACAATTGTAGTTTGTATGTTCATATTAAAACATTATTAGCTATGACTATGAATACTTAATATAAAACCAGTACTCAGTAGTGGACACAGATGTTTGGATATGTCTTATGTTCAGTTTAAGCTTATTTTGTTGAACAAACTATGGGAAAACCAGCAGTCTCTTTACTTACTACAAAGTTCTGAGATGCGTAGCTCAGTAATCTGAAAAGTTCAGACCAAAACACGAAACAAGACAAAACAAAAACTATATGCTGCACTTCACTAATTAGGTCACAGTTTTGCCTCCAAGCTGTCCTCAGCTTACTCTGTCTCTCTTTTACTTTCTTTCCTACCACTTTCCCCTTAACATTTGTTTTTCTTCTCCTCTCTTCCCACTCATTCTTGGCCTTGTATAAAACACTCTTTTCCTGGCCCGTTTTCCCTGGTCATCCCTCACTTTTTTCCACCCCCCACTTTTCCCGCTGCTCTTTTTCTGACCTGCCTGACAAAACTTCACTAGAACCCCATACTTTTTTTTTTTAGAAAACGTCTTACTGTAATTATTGTCAGATGATTTTTTTTAAGGGGGGAGCAAGAGATGAATAGAGCAGAAGAGTGTGAGGAGCTGAGGGAAGTGGGAAAAGTAAAAATAATAAAAGAGGAAGAACAGTGGAAAAAGGGAGAAAACATTGAGTTACTGTGACAACTGTGCCGTCATGAAAAAAGAGAAGTGCCACACACTGTTTGCAGGTGTTTTGTTAAGTTTGTATGTAGACAGTGTGTGTGTGTGTGTGTATGTTTGTGTGTGTGTTTATGTTTTGATGAGAGAGTTTAAAGGTCAGAGTAACTGTTTGGACGTTCATTACAACTATTTGGCCTCCAGGAAGTTTTTGACAGCCCATGGAAGACACAACAGGAAATTGTGTCTGTGAAATGAACAAGCTGCTCCATTTTCTCTCTCTATCAGGCGTTTTCTTTCTCTCTCTCTCTCTCTCTCTCTCTCTCTCTCTCTCTCTCACACACACACACACACACACACACACACACACACACACACACACACAATAAGAATGTAATCTCATGTAATGTAAAAAAAAAAAAAAAAAACACATTTTGTTGATATGGATAATATTTTTAGCTTTTATTTTGGTTTGCTTTATCCCAGGGTTCAGAGGCGGTGGAGGACTGTGTGCAGGGGGCGCTCTCCTCCCTCTATCCCCCATTTGAGAGTACAGCACCCCCTCTTCTATCCCAGGTCAGTGGTTTTCTCAGGGATTCCATTAGTCTAGATATCCTGAAAATGTCATGGGACAACTACATTTCATTTTTCTCAACCTGTAAAAGTATAAAAAAATAATACATGTTGTTTGAGTACAAAGGTGCAAGAAGGAGGTCTTCCTAGTACTATTTTACAAAATCAGTTTTCTGAGTGTGTGTGTGTGTGTGTGTGTGTGTGTGTGTGTGTGTGTGTGTGTG
>JAAIIK010000059.1:2473342-2499411 GCA_014706435.1 Silurus glanis | reverse complement strand
AGATAGATAGATAGATAGATAGATAGATAGATAGATAGATAGATAGATAGATAGATAGATAGATAGATAGATAGATGCAGCAAGACTTTATAAACTGTGTTTGGTTTTCTTTAACTCTCTGTAGAGCCTGGAACAGCTGACTGAGCGCTGCAGGAGTGTCATGTCTCTGTTAGAAGATGCACTCATATCTATGGGCACAGAACCACTGCCTGACTTTATTAAGGTAATGTGGTAAAACATCTTGCAGTGTAGAACTATCTTACATGTTTAGTATACAGTGCATTCACAAATGATTCAACCACACTCTTTTCTTATTTTCTACATCACAGACTAAGTTTTGTGTATTACTATTCATTTGTTTCTATATAAATCTGCAGCCCTTCATGAAATAGGGGGGAATGAGTGTAATGCGTGATTATATCCAAGCAAGACTAATTGGTGGTAATAATGGTAAACAGTTCAGTATTATGGAGATGGTGATCTCTGAAAGCTTATACTTGCTTTTAATGGTGTCGCTTGTGCACATCTTCTGGCATTAAACGATTGTTTTGTTTTTGATATGCAGCTCATGACAACTATCATGACAACAGCTGAAAGCTTTATAGAGTTTAAGAGCATGTTTAACAGCATCTTGAAAAAAAGTCCGTTTACAGCTTGCCTTGAAACCAGAATAGATCTTTTGGCTCTGGTATCCCATCTAGTGGCGTAGCTTTGAATTTTCCAGATGTTCTGTAGTTTTCAAGGTACCCAGGCAAGCTGTGAACAATGCAAGGGTTGTGACAACTTCTGCACACACAGTCTATGAGCTGTCAAATAAAACCCTTGCCTGCTTTGTTTCCATTTCAGTCTGTACCACTAAGTGTTGAAAAGCACAAGCAGCTGATGACTGGTGTTCTCTCTGACCAACGGTTGACAGAGCTGCAAAGACGGGGTGGGGCTTGGCTGGCTGGACTGACTAATGGAACATCCAGATTGGCTCACAGGTCACCAGACTGCAGGTAGCCATAGAGACTAAATTTAATGAATGAAAACATTGTGACTCATTTAAAGGTTTCCATGTATATTTGATGAATCATATGTCCCAGGACAAATTAGTGCTTTGACCCAACTTTCTTGGATACTGGATATGTTTCATAATTTTGTCATTTTATTTCTATTGCTGATGTTTCATATATTTAGAGCTGCCTTGGCTGCAACCTCCAGTCTCTATGACAGCGTCGATGATTCACTCCATCGACTGGTGCGTGTTTCTAATCAGAGAAGTCATGACCTGGAAGCACTCAGTAGACTGGCAACTCTTGTGGACAAAATGGAGAAGGTGCTCAAGATATTTCCAATCATGTGAAACTGATTTTTGTATACCATTATACAAAATAAAAAATAAACAAGTGATAGCAAATCTCTTTTTTTTTTAGTGTGAGAAAGAAATAGATCGTGTGCAGGAGCAGCTGGAGGAATTTAAGGATCCTCCTCTCTCACTAAGTTGCCTTTCACTCAAACAGCAGAAGTTCAAAAGCTTCAGGGAATCTGCCATGGTGAGTGTGGGTATATGTGTGTCTGTTTTTATCTTGTCTTACAATGAAATTATAGATATTTTCACAGCAATGACATTTTGTGTATGTGTGTGTGAAGGAACTTCACAGCGAGACATTAGTGGTGCTGGGTGAGGTTGAGAGCTGGTCCGAACTGGAATGGGGAGGCCAGACGGCGGTTCTCAAGCAAATTCCATCGATCAGGGAGAAAGTGAGAGGAATGTCTCACTGCCTGTCCGACTGCTGGACCCAACTAGACAACACACAGAGACTACTGTCCACTTTAACTGAGGTAATACATGCACAAATACCACATAGACACATATTATCACCAAGGCAAATCACTTATCTAATATTAATCCTTCCTCTAATTACAGGCTTCTCAGTGGTGCGATGTGGTCTCTTCATCCTCTCCCCACTCCCCACCTTCCTCTCCTCTGTCCTTTCTCCCACCTATCCCTCCATCCCGTTTCCAAGATGCACGAGCTTTGGCCCTTGAGCTTGGTGGTGGTGCTCTGTTGGACCTATGGGCACAGACCCTGGAGCGTTACCAACGCACACTAGCGCACTTCAAGACCCGCATGCTTCAGGCTGAGCGTGGAATGCCCACTGCCCAGGGTCAGGAACCCAATGTGGCCATGGCACAGGTGCCAAAAGCGTCTGTCTCCAGTACCTCTAGTTTGTGGGAGTTAGAGGGAGAAGGAGATGGAGAGTGGTGTGGAGGTGGAGGAGGGGAAGGAGGGCTGCAGTCGTGGGGCTCACTGGCCTCACTGTTCCGTCCACAGAACTGCTCAACGCTGAAGATAGGGGAAGAGAAGAAGAAGGAGGTAGCTGCAGGGTCTGCAGGGGGAGGGAAGTTCCTGCAGAGCTTGCTAAACCCCAGCAAGAAAACTGTGAGTGGTAGATTCTACTTGTGTCTGAGAGCAGTTGTTAAGAAAATCTATAACAGTGAGTTTTGTATTTGTAATATTGCAGACAGTTCTGTCTCTGAATCCACCATCAGGAACTGTTTCATTATTCTATATTTGTCATATTTTATCTTTGCGATACTGGCAAGACAAGAATTTGTTTTAGTAAGACATGGAAAAGAACTGTAATCTATATCAATCTATAAAACCAATCAAAAAATAACACGAACAAAAAAATGTAAAAACACAGAAAACATCAGAAAAATGGTCTTAGGAATTCCCAAAGTAGTAATAGGAATCCCCAAAAACAGGAAACCCGAAACAAAGGGAATTCAGAACCTTATTTTAGATTTCATTAAGGCATATAAATAAATACAAGTGAAGGATGTTTGAAAAAGTGAGCACACCAGATGCTTATACTGATGCTTGAGGCAGAGCCGCCACCCACATCCCCAAGAGTTTCTCAAGGCAGAATCAATCCAAGCGGTTGCTGGAGTTCAGGGAGGGACTTATGGTCCACCAAACTGTGCATTTTGACATTTTGGTATGGAGAACAGAGCTACCTTGCACTTTTAAGGTTTAAGGCGGCATAAAGAAAAAACAAAACATAAGTGAAAAAGGACACAAGCATTTCCATTCATCATAGGCAGAGGGTCAGGCATCACTAAATTAACACTTAAGACCTGAATAAGTCCACACCACAGTAGAGCAGGAAAATACTTAATGTTGCTTGGACAGCAAGGCCAGTGTCAAATATCCAATTCAGGTTTTAATTGTTTTGGAAACAGGACTAGATGATAATGAATCCCTCAGCAGTGAAATTTGGATAGTTAAATTATACACGTCGTCACAGATCATAGCTGTGTTATTTGGAAATCACTTTTATAAAAGTCAACCCAGATCTTTAGCGTTTTACTTGATTTTTTTAGTATTTGCTATATTTTATTAAAAAAACAAGTGCCTGTTTGTGTATAGAAATGTGACAAAACCATTTTTACACATTGGGATTTTTTTTTTTTTTTATTTATTTTTTTTTTAACACAGTTCAAGTATTAAGTTTTCAAGTCTTAAAGTATTATTGTCCGTTTGTCCAATTAAAATTAGCTTTCCTTTCCCTTTACCCCTCTTAGCCCACTGAAGCTCCGCTCCCTCCTAAACCACCTCGAAGACGTCACCCAAGTTTTGACCTCCAAGCCCTGCTCGCACCCCGTCGTTCAGCTGCAGCTGCACCAAAGCCAGCAGAAGCTCCACTTGCTGTAAGCAGCCGCTCATCTCCCCTGTCGTGGCTGGGGAGAAAAGCCGTAGCTGAACCTATCCTCACTGCAGGGATCGCGACAGCTGTACCAGGATGGAGAGATGAGAAAGTTGGTGGAGGTGTAGGAGGAGGCGGTGTGTTGATCAGGGGCGTGGAGGTCAGCAGTAAAGAGGTGGCAGATCATACAGGGCTCACTAGGCAGCATGTGTTGCTCGGCCGGACCGATAGAGAAACAGCAGGGGAGAGGCCTAGCACTACTGCGCAAAGGTGTGCATGTGTTTTAATCCCTTTTGTAGACTATGATTTTTGAACTCCTGTGTGTGCTCATCATGCAATCTTTACAATGGCTGGATTCCTATTCATCATACATGCTCAGTACTTGTTGACTATGACAGTGGTGTTGTAGACTCTGTAAGATAAGATAAGTGAGGACATTTCTGAATATAGCACAAGACCCGCAAACACATTTTTACACATTTTGCCTTGAGAGTTTCACTGAAAACAAATATATACAGGCCTATAGCAGAGTGTCACAAATAATTATTCAGAACAAAATCTTTATTTGCGGCGACAGCTTCAGGAAGGAAGTGCAGGAAGTGTGTCAGCGGAGTGGTGTGGAAGAACTTAGAGAGGCTGATTCCTGGATCAATTCCACAGGTTGGATGGCACTCAGGAGTGAGACTGCCAGGAATGAGAGGCAGTAGTCTAGTCTTGAAATAAAAAAACTGAACGGAAAAAAAATGTCCTCTGTGGATATAAAAAAAAAAAAATCATATCTTCAAACTAAAACCCATATCCAAAACCTCCATGATCAAGAGAGTTTGCAACATAAGGAAAGAGGAGCAGTTTGCTGTCTAGGTCTACCCCAAGGTTGTGTGCAGTGACAGATGGTGAGTCACTGCACACATCTGTCTTGAATTCAGTAAGTGCATGATTAAAACTATTCAAAACAAGCATTCGAAAAAGGTGTCAAAATACTACCTAGAACAGACATGTAGTATCTTTCTCCCAAGTGCCTTATGGCTACACTAAAGCTCTGTTTATTAATTTTTTAACACATTAAATTACATTTTTAAATGTATATAATATTTATATAATATTTAAATAATTATTAAATGTATTAACACAATTAATTTTCAATCGTAGACAAACAAATTGGTAAAAATACACCTTCCTCTGTGGGATTATACAATATTCCTTTTAAAGGTTGATAGGCCTGCAGTAGACTATAAAGGAACACCGTTTAAGATTGAGGTAGCAGACAAACACAAAGTCATAGTCCCTTGTAGTGTGAGCACTTTTGTTGTGTCTGAGATCAGTTGCTAATATAAACATTACTGTGACAGTCTCTTTCTCGCTTTGTCTTTCCCTTCCTTAGTAAGTTGTATCTCCAGTGGTGTAGGCTGGTCAATTCAGAAAGGCAGTATGTTGCTCTACTGAAGACTGTGGAGGAAACTTTCATCCCTCTGCTGGATAGTACTGATACACCACTAAGTCTGAGAGGAAAGGCTGACTCAATCTTCTCCAACTGGAGCAGTCTTGCTACTTTTCATTCCCAGCTACTCCTCCCCGCCATTGAGGGTGCCCTATCTCAAACGCTACAGCAAACCGACTGCTTCAGCAAATATGTACGTTTATTTATGTCTGTACTTGCACACACTTTCTGTAGTTCACTAATAGCTGAGGCAAGGAGTCAATGAGTAACATCGGTAGTCCCAGAACCTATGATGCACTGATCTTTCTCTCCTAATTTTGATACCACTATTCTGACTAGAATCCAATCCAATACAGTTTAAACCTATTAATAAATTGGCACAATGCAAGGTTATACACATCATCAGGGGCTTGCTGGCCTGTGTTTAGACAAGATGTGCCATATTCTTATGTGCCTGGTATGTGTTTACACACATGTTCACAGCATAAAATATAGTGGCTTGCATAAGTATGTAATCTCCTTTAAATGACACTTTTTAAAGTTTGCAAAAATGTTTAAGGAAAATTATATTGGAAATCAGAACATGGATCATTTGTTCCAATATCCAGCCGTCATTAGTTTTTTACTTCCAATCCCGATTCCAGTGCTTAATATCAGTTCGGTATCCCAGTGTGTGACGGAGTTAATGTGAATTGAATACAAGACAAACATGCATAAATACACATTTAAGTCATTATCTAAAAAAAACTAGGCAATATGAGAAAGGTATATGCAATATGTATACAAATGTTTTTTCAACTGAAATGAAATTCAAATCTGTCTCTCTTTCACAAACATTCAAACTGGCACACATTAATGCCCAGAGGGATCAATTACTGCAGTACTCCCACTACATCCGTATGAAACCAGAGCCGGACTCCCTGCTGGTCAGCCAAGCTGCCGACTTCTTCAAGGTGAGCTACTTTAATGTGTAATTGGAAGCCAAGCTGCCACCATGTGTCTTGTAATGGGTCCAATGGAGTGCCCAGTCACTGGCTTCATTTTGACATTTGTTGACGCATTACCATTTCCACCCGCTAGGTGGCTAATGAAATTGTTGAGCACAGAAATATAATGCAAAGGCAGGGTCTAGCCAGTTTTTTGCATATCCTTGTTCAACACATTGTTTCATGGAAGCATGCACAACTGCATATTATAATAATGCAGCTACCACTTGGTGTTAATTGCCAAGAATATTTGTTAAGGAAACACAAACGTCAGGATGCTATAGGCTTTCCAAGATCCACCTAAAGAGCCACCTTCAGCTTCTTTAATAGCATTCACTTCTTTTTTTTCTTTTTTAGGCAAAGCTGGTCACCTCTTCTGTGCTCTCCACTATCTCCTTCCCTCAATGTCTTGCCGCTCCGACTCAAAGGCTACAGTACTACTGCGAGATCCTTGAGGAACTGGGAGGGGTAAACCCTGGACCCGATTCTGCCCTCACCATTATCAGACATGCTCAGAGCCATGGGGAGGACCTGAGGATAAGCGACCTTATCACTGGCTGTCCGGTGAGACTTAAAGTGTTCTATAATGTGCTTATAGTGTTTGTGCTTTAAAAATGGATGTGATTAGCGCGGTAAGGACATAGACAAAACAAAACAAAGAAAACAAATATAGCATAAAAAAATGTTGTATTTAGACAGCGATTGTAACTGTCTAACTTCTCCTAACAATCCTAATAAAACAGCTTTCTCATGTTATAAAATGTAACGATACAGCTTTATCTCTGACTATATAAACTCCAACTGTGCTTTAGTTTGTATTTAATCAATCGCAGAGCAATAGCATATTTTACGTTTTAGGCTCTAATGCATATTGTGGAAATGTGTGTATATATGTGTGTGTGTCTCAGATACCTGTGGCAGAACGTGGAGAATTGGTGCGTCAGGGCGAGCTGTGCGTGTGCCCAGGTGGGCGGAGAAAGAAGACGGGCATCAGGACGGTGTTCCTCTACCAGCATTACATTATTCTCACCAAACACAAAATGTCTAGCCAAGGCTGCAGTGCATACACCTTTAAAAACAGTATAAAGGTACACACACACACACACACACACACACACACACACACACACACACACACAAACACACACACACACACACACACACACACAAAGCACAGGTTAATTTCAACTACATCTTTGCTTTAAAGGCTAAATGTTTGTTTAAAAGTATAAAAATATAAAATCATTTCTGACCATTTCTTTATTTTAACTTTAAAAAAAAAAAAATAAAAAAAAAAAAAATAAAAAAGTTTTTAAGATATCGCTGTATAAAGGATCAAGAATCTTTAAAGCTCAGGCTAAATACACCTTTAAGGCTACTCCACTTTTTCAGCACACTCACTTATCACATCTCTCTGCTTCAGACAGGAGAGATGGGTTTGACCCAAAGTGTTGGAGAGGAGGGTCTGAAGTTTGAGGTTTGGGTGAGACAGACATCTCGCACCAAATACTGTCTGACTCTCCAGGCCTCGTCTTCGGAGGACAAAGAAGCTTGGACGCATGACATTGCTCAGCTCCTGTGGACGCACGCCATCCATAACACAGGTGGTTTTGAAATGTTTCTTTAAACGCTTTTTTTGACCCTGAATGTAGAACATTAATGCTGAACCTTGGTCACTCCTTTCTAAAAAATGAATAATTTGGGTGTGTTTAGTTTGTATTTACTTCCTATTCTTCAGAAAGGCTTTTCAAATGTTTTACTGTGCAAGCAAAAAAAAGTTTAATTTTAATTAAAAAACATTTAAACCGGTCAATTATGATATTGTTTGTGGGAAAAAAAAGGAATTATTTTCAGTTGTGCTTTAATTGGTGATTAAAATGAGTACTGTTTAATTGTTCACCACTTAAGTTTTATTTAAATAATTAAGCACACATCCCTTAATTAAAAAGTACTTAAAGTATTTTTTATGGGGTGTCATTAATGACCCAGTTTTATGTGTAATTAACAGATCATATAAGGCAGCTTAATTATATAAATTCTCTATGCAGTTTTAGAAAATTGGTGAGATATGAAACAAGAAAAACTCTACCCTGAAGCTCAAAAATGTGAATATTGAAATGTTCGACTTAAGGGATATTCATAAGGGTTAACTAGCAGGCTTCAGAGGCAGGTTTCATTCATCAACTAGTTTGCACTCAATGAGATGATGAGACAATGGAGTTATTGACAGTAATAGCATAATAGTTGAAGCTGTAGAGTCTGATTTGTTTTGAGAAGTGTCTATATAGGAGCTGGATTAATATGGAATGCTGTAATCACTCTCAATAGTTGATGAAGATATGACTAAATCCAAAATCCAACTGCACCGCTATAAGCAGAATATCAAATATTGTATATAATGTACAATCCCAATTCTGTGAAAAGTTGGGATGCTGGGCATAATGTAAATAAGAACAGAATGCAATGATTTCCCAATTTTAATGAATCTATATTTTATTCACAATAGAACATAGAAATTCTATCAAAAGTTTATACTGAGGAAATGTACCATTTTAAGGAAAAAAATAAGGTCACTCTGAATTTGATGTATGCAACAAAATTATTATTTGGGACGAGGGCATATTTACCACTGTGTATCATTCCTTCTTATTTAAACATCATGTTGTACATCTGGAAACTAAGGAGACCAGTTGGTGGAGTTTTGGAAAAGGAATGTTGTCCCATTTGTGTCTGATACATGATTCGAAATGCCCAACAGTCCTGGCTCTTCTTTGATGTATTTCTTTGTTCCATCATGTGCCAGATGTTTTTCAATGGTGAATAGTCTGGACTGCAATTTCCAAAAATAATAAAAAATTTCGTTTTGTCCTGACCACATAGCGATTTTCCACTTTTTAAATAAGCTTTGGCCCAAAGAAGACAGCAGTGTTTCTGGATCATGTTCACGTATGCCTTTGTTGCATGATAGAGCTTCATTTGTGGATGACTTGGTGGACTGTGTTCACAGACAAAGATTTCTGGAGGTGTTTCTGAGCCCATGTAGTGATTTCCATTACAGAATGATGCTTGTTTTTAATGCAGTGTCGTCTAACGGCCCGAATGGACAGCCATCCAATATAAATTTTCACCCTTATCCATTGTGCAAGAAGTCTTTACAATTTTATATTGGGGTACAATATTCTTAAATTGTTCTACACTTTTTAGACAGTTTTTCACTAATTGGTGAAGCCCATCTTTCCTTCTGAGAGACTCTGCCGCTCTAAGATGCTCTTTTTATACCCAATCATTTTAGTCACCTGTTGCCAATTAACCTGATTAGTTGCAAAATGTTCCTCGAGCTGTTTCTTTTTGATTTAACCCTTATTTTCCCAGCCTTTTTGTTGCCCTGTCTGAGCTTTTTTGAGACATGTTGTACTGTAGCCATCAAATTTAAAATGACCCTATTTTCTTCCTTAAATATTACTAATTTCCTAAAAAATATAATACATTTCCTCAGATTAACATTTATTTTTTTTTGCTCTATTGTGAATAAATATTTGTTTATGAGATTTGATTTGATGAGAAATCATTGGTTTCTGATTTTAATTACATTTTATCCAGAATTTCATTTTTGGGGGGGTTTTTGGGGGTTGAATTTGTGTTGTTTAATTAATATTGCTAAATAGTTATTTTCCTTATTTATTTTCTTTTTTCTTTGGTTGCTCACCAAATGAAACCTTCATGACCCATGATCTGTTTGCCTTCCTGCTTAGATCTAATGGACTGAAACTGCTTATTTCTAGGTTCAAATTTTTCTTTTGTCCCAAGTAAATTACCAAAGCAACAGCCCACATTCTTCCCTAATGCACAAGTTGACATTCATGCAACGACATAAAGCAGTCACATGGGAGCCTTTCTGTGAATAAATCTCTCCATTGACCAGCGCATTGCTGTGTATATGCAAGAGAAGCTTTACCACTCTATTCATATTACAGGATCCAAAAATAACAAAAACTGTCTAAAAATGCCAATAGCCACTAAATGCATGTCCAAATTTCGAAGCTTGACAAAGTTGACACCTTAGTTAAGGTTTGTCAGGGCTAAAATTAGTGGCATATACTTACAGTAGACGCACAACTAGTTCATACAGATATTTAATTGCGTTGAGTCACAAAAGATGAAAAAGCGAATATCATAATTAAATTTTAATCTTGTGTTTGACAAAAAGCAGCATTACAGAAATGTGTATGCAAATTTAGATATCTAAGAGATTTGGATCCCTAATTAGTTCCTGAGATGTAAATCTTTAGGCTGTCCATGTGGAATTATTAAAAACAATTTTTGTCTGTGTTTTCAAAGAACTGTGTCTAAAGGAATCTCTGTGTATGGGAGTGTCCAGTAAGTTGCTGCTGGATTTGACTGGAGCGCAACCATCCGAACTGGAGTCAGGTTTCAGCCATAATGAGAGGGGTATAATATACACCCGCAAAAATGCGCTCACACTCACGCATTCACACAGCTACTTATTTTTACATGCACTTGTGGCTAAATAAATAAATATCTACATTCACTTTAACATGTTAAACATCCTGGAATTATTTAAAAAAAAATAAATGCCAGTCACAATGATATGACAGATGCAATATTAGAGATGGATAAAATCCTATATCGATATAAGCAGAAAATGCTGGACCATATAATGTATGATAATATGCAGTTTATTTGAGCAGATTTCAATTGTTTTATAAAGTAAAAAATCTTGGATTGTTCTTATTATTTTGGCATAAATAATTTTGTATAAATGTGTATAAATATAAATCGATAATTTCCCATAATTATGACACAAACAAGCAGTGATTAATGAATGTATGATGGCTATGTATACATTTCTGTAAAGAAGTAGTGTTTAAATACGGTTTTCTCAGGGTGTAAACACTAGTTGGAATAATATAACCGAGAAATGCTCAACCTTTCAGAAAATGTATTGGATTAGAAAAGGGATGAGTGGCTTCAGAATGCCATAAGTGTAAATGTGAATCTCAGATATACACACACAAACATTATCTGTGTTTCAATAGTTTGATGCAAGTATTAAAATTGCTGTCTGATATGCATTATGTCCACAGGGTGTCTCCAGTGACATTGTATAATAGTTATGTTTTCCATATACACAGCATAAAATTCTACTAAAATGAAAGCAGCTGTATTTACTCTGGCTTTCTCTCTTTGCCAGTTCAGAGTAGCTGTTCAGACTCTTCCTCAGTGGGAAGCCAGAAAGAAGGAGGTTCTCCGTCTATCGCAAGAGATCCAAAGAAAGACTTGGCACAAACTGGCCATACACAAGTGAGATCTACAACCAACACAGACACATTTAATGCTAAAAGATATGTTGCTAAAAGATATGCTGAACCCTTAATTAAGCAAACCATAGTAATAACTAGGTAGGGCGCGATTTTGCTCTCAATACAGCCTTCGCCTCAGCGTTGTGGAATGAATTCCACATTGGGTGGGAAACCTTTTTTATGTGAGATGTGGGTCAGTGCTGATGTCATTGTGCCAAATAGTACAGATTTTTCCTGCTGCAAATCTCCTGATCTAGCATCCAGATAGGATTCAAATCTGCAGAAACATCTAATGTACATTCAGCTCATTGTTCGTGTTTATGCAACCAGTTTGAATCCACTTCAACATTGTAACATCATCCTGGACGTAGCCACTATAGAATAGGAAAAATGTAGCCATAAAGGGAAACGCTGTGGCAGTCAATGTTTGATTAGAATGCGTGGGCACTATGTGTGTCAAGAAAATATTCCGCACACCATTACACAACCACCACCAGACTGGACTGTTGACACAAGGAAAATTGGGTCCACTAAATCATGACAAAATCTGACATATTTCACTGTCACAACAGAAATTTTGCCCAAATTCCTCTTCCCTGACAATAGTCCTGTTTTGAAAAAAAGTGTCCACTGTTACCTCAGATTTTTGTTCTTGGCTCACAGTTGTTGAACCTGATGTGCTCTTTTATTTGTTGTAGCCCATCCACCTTGAGGTTTGATGTGTTGTTCTTTTGAAAATGCTTTTCTACTCACCACAGATAGTACAAAATGGTTATATGAGTTACTGAGTCCGGCACCAACAACAATGCCATTGTCCAAATCACTGAATAACATTTTTTTTCCTTTATGATGTTTCATGTGAACATTGACAGAAGCTGTTGACCTGCATATGGAATAATTTGCTTATAGGATTATTGCATGCATTAGAAGTTGTACACACAGGTCTACATAATAAAGTGGCCAATGAAAATGTTGCAATAGGCATTCACATCTAGACCTTTATAACCTCTGGAGGCTGTTACATTAGATGTTTTTCAATTAGATGGCATATCTGATGTTGCAGACACAAACACAATCAAGAAATTAATTAACAAGTCAATTATTTGAATTATTTTTGTTTAGAACTCATCACCATCGACCTCCGTTTGAATACCATCTGAACCACAAATGTTAGTGTCATTTGCCTTGAACATCTTTTATCTACAATTTGTTATGATTTACAATTATATGATATACGTATATTTCTTTCTCCTCTTCCTTCTAAACAGAATCTTAGCTCTTCAATTTGCTGGATTAGAAATTCAACTGGACAAATGTTTAACTAACAGAGACTGGAAGATGAGTCAGCAACATTACAGCATGATATGGTATACTGAAGTAAGCCATGCTACATTTCACAGGGCCATCTTGGCTCTGTCTCTCGCAGTTGCTCTGTATGCAACTAATCGCCAGGTACTGGAGCGTGTAGCAGGGTAATGTGTTTCAGGCTTTCATGCACTGCTGCCTCCAACTGATTTGCTGCTTGCCAAGAACGACTTCAATATTATACCATAAGTTACTGTGTATTTATGGCTTTCTTGCTTCCTCAGTATTTGCTTTATGGTCTCCCATTTTAACCAAAGAATAGTATAAATTATAAACTGTATGTATAGGCCTAATGTTTTTCTACTATTTGTAGATTTGATGTTACTTGTCAAATGCTTATTATGAATTGTTCTTTTTTTTTTTTTTTTTTTTTTTTTTTTAGAAACAACCGCTATATTGGTACTAGCTAAAAAGAGAATGCACTTCATAGACTGTAAATTCTAAAAAAAAGACGTTACAGATAGCATTTCCCGATCACATTTTCTGTACCAATGTGTAATATCAACAATAGACAGTGTTTAATTTTAAATAGTGTTGGACAAGCCTTATTTGCTCAGTAGTAATATCAGTCAAATGCTGTTGCAGCCAGTGAATAAGTGATTATCATTTAATCTTATACATATTCTTTCTCTAGTGGGTGTTCTGTTATGAAAAAAGTTTTATTTTAAGGGGGAAAAAAAACATTGAAACATGTACAAATGAAGTATTAGCTTACGGTGTTAAGTTTTTCTTCCATTACCTGATCGAACCACATTTAAAACTAATGAAACAATGCGAAGTGATCTAGAGCTATGGTTCTTAAGGTCTGGCCTGTAAAACCTACCCAAGAGGTGGGTTATTTATTTTTTTCATTTTTAATTTTGATACTATGGGAAAACATTAAACTAGCCTTAACATTTGCATATCAATTGTGCTCTATTGGAAATTAGACTCTTCGAATGTTTGTTTGACTTGAATCCAAACCCCATTAAAAAAGTCGTCCTGTAAATAATGTCAGATTGGACAGTGTGCTTATTATAAAAAATAAAAACATTATGGAATAAAACATGATGGCTGTAATACATCAAAATATTATGGTACACATTTAGATAAATAGCCTTATATTAATATAGTTGGACTGTATATGGAGGGTATCTATCCCTGGCTGCAAAATGTTTGATTCAGGGTAGGCATAGTGCAAGTGACATGACTTTTAATTGACGTGACAAATAAGAGTGAATTAACTTGTGTTTTTAATTTTTTTTCAGAGACACAGAAAGGCTTTTAAACGAATTGTTTTTTGCAAACCCTACACCGGAATTTGTCCAATAGGTGGTGTTAATGAGCAACTGCATTTTAGAAACAATGTGTCTCCTATTTTAAGGCCAGAAGGCTATTTACAGGACAGTAAATAGTTGCTAATTTGTGGTGATGCTGTGCGCATTTTGGATCAATAGCACTTTTACTCTGCATTAACAGGCAAAAAATACGTGCTAGGAAATGTTTGTATATTGCTCTGAACAACACGATGTAAAGCTGAAATTGCCCCCCCCCCCCCCCAATCATATAAAGGAGTCTGTTGGAGTAAAACAAACTCTTGAGAGCTGAACAGATTTCTCCACATAGCTCTGATTGTTATTGTTACTAGTTCCATATTTAGCTGCATATGAATTCACATAGCTCCCATATGAATTTACATATCCACCACCCTCTCACTCAGTTTCTCCCACTGTGTGAAAAGAGTCGATTTTTCCTTTGTCTGTTTATGAGTTGCATTATGATCCAGCTGGCTTTGATTGTCATGGCAGCTCCATCAGCCAAATCCAAAGATTGCTTGCATAAGAGGAAATGCAATGAGTTTCTGCTTTAATCTTTGAGTTATGTAATTGGTGCACCCCACCCTCCTATATTCTATTATATTCTACTCGACCTTACACAATCGTAATCTTGTATAGACACTGGATTCCAGAACTCTCCATAAAGAGTTTGAATCCCTCTTTGTTTGAGCTGACATTAACCAAACACTCATAATCCATTTTGGAACAGTCAAGCTCCCAAAAAAAAAAAAACCCTTGATCTAGAGAATTATTAAGTTGTTTTATATAAGAGGTGGTATGAGTGTGCATGCGAGCTACATGAGGAATGAAGCTAAACCCACAGCCAGACTTAATCCAAATATACTTTGCACAGTGGGGAAATGTGTTCAATTCAGGGCTTTTAAAGCAGGTCTCTTCATAACTATAAATACCTTGGCATGATTCATCATTCTCACTGTAAATACAAGCATTAACCAAAGAAACAAGGTGCCTTTTGTGAGCTTATTATAACTCTTATTATATTGATGTTTACAATTTTTTGTTTTTAAGTTTTAATGTTTTAATGATTGCATGCTATATTGCTGTGTATTTTGCACTTGATGAGTGTTAATCTTTTTTTCTTCAAGAATTAAAACTGGACATGAACAAGGGTGTCTGTTGCAGCCATTTTAGTTTGTGGCGTAAATGGGATATATATATATATATATATATGTATAGATATATATATATATATATATATATATGGGAACATTAGCGACACAATGAAAATGGCATCGGCTGAGTGGTCACTAGAGGGGATCAGATATTTAAGGGAGAAAGAGATAGAGCGAAAGGGAGGGGAGGAATGTAGGGAGGGAGAACATAGTGCGAAACAGGAAGGGGTTTCGAGAGGACGGGGCAAAAGACAGTAGATGGGATGATGGGTAATGAAGGGGTGAGAGGGCTCAGACAGAGAGGCACAGAGAGGGGAGACGGAGAACAAGAGTGAAAGAATGAGATAGAAAGTGCAAAGGGGACTCTACATGGAGGAATGGTTGAGAGCTGGGAAGTTTTTTTGTCTCACTAGAAATCTGAAGAGTGGGCAAGAGAGGGACTGAATGTTGTAGAGAGCAAAGGTTATGAACAAAGAAGTTCGAGAGATAAAGAGAGTAAAAGGGGGGAAAAAAAGGAGAGTTTGCGGGATTATATAGAGAGATATATTACGTAGTTAGAGGAGAGGTTGGTCAAAGATTGGGGAAGATAGAGAGGAAAAAGGAATGAAGAGTGAGGAATAGACAGAGTATGTTGACAAAGCAGCGAGACTCGGCAGAACAAAGGGGAACGTGGAGAGAATGAGCTGGGTGAAACATCAAAGGGATTTTTCGGCCCCCGTTACCGGGACAACAGGCATTTGCATGCGATTAGCTTTTTACATCATATTAAGGAGGAAAGGGGCGCGGGGAGGGTACTATAGATCATACTGGGAGAAAGGGGTGGCCACTCACACTGACTTCCAGGCTGACAAGCGACCGTTTGTATCATCGGGAGCATGCACTGTGCTGAAAACTATGAACTATGTAGATCATAAAATGACGAGTAAAATTGCATGGGAATATTATGCGTTATTGCAATAAAGCATGTACATTCTCCGGAAAAAGGGTACCATATTGTACTTTTCCTACTCTAAAAGTGGTACACATTTTGTATCTCGAGTAGGCATCTTTTTTCCCCAGAAAGGTGCATGCAGTGTACCTGTATAGCTGTAAAATATTATGGTTTATTTAGGTACCTTAAATCAATCCAAATATTTGTTTCTAGGTAAAAGTTACCTATTAAAACTACAAAATGTGTACCTTAGTACCACCCTAGCGACAAGGACTGGTACAGTTTAGTACTATTTTGCTGAATGTGTATGCCCAAATGTAGTTTTGTATTTTAGCAATAAGACTGGAATTTAATTCAGTCTTATACGCTGTAGGAATGTGTGATCAGAATGTGATTGTTTCTGACAAGTATTATATATCTGTCCCTAAAATTCCAGACGTGCACCTGCCCCCCTATGTCTATCTCTCAGCTATATGTGATGCCTCAGTGCCCTCAGTTTTGTGGTCACATTGTGCTCCCCGGAGTTGTCATGGCCGTCGCTGTGGTGCTATTGTCATGGCAATACTACAGTATCAATACCCCTGACACTGCGACAAAGAGACAGCAGCCCACTGCCACATCACTCCACCCCTTCACCATCCGCTCATCTCTCTTTTTCTCTGCCTACTCACCCCATCCTCCCCCCCCTGTGCCTATCGATCCCTCCATCTCCCACTAAATATGTATGTATTGATCCCCTCACATTACCCCATCCTTCTCTCTTTCCATCCCTTTCTCTTTTCTACATCTTTTCCAGAGACCAACTCTCACCGTTTCCATACCTCACTCTGTCACTCTTTCCCTCTCACGCCTTGTTCTTCATCATCTCTCATTTCATCTTCCCTTACCATCCGTCCCTCTTCTTTCTCCCCATGCCCTCCTCCTCTCTCTCCCTCCTTCCCCCCTCCCTCCTCCCCTGCATGTATATTTTTTCTGTTTGTCTCTGTCTCACTCACTCTCTGCATATTAATTGGTGCATTTTTGCTGCGGAGCAAAAAAAAAAGGGAAAAAACAATCAAAGCTGTCAGGGGCGGGTGGCCATGCTACTGTATCACACACACACACACACACACACACACACACACACACACACACACAAACAATAGACAAGCAACAATATACACAAACCCTGTTTGTGTACATATTAATATAATATTAGGCAGATGGCATTGCATATTTCCTAAACAGTAATAATTGATAATAGGAATGTGTTCCCTACATGTGATGCCCGTTTCTCTATTTGTCTGTTTGTCCTGTTTGGAATTGGGCTTATTAATCAGGTGGCCATTTTGGAACGTCATGTCAAGTGTTGCGAGCTGGGTTGAGTAAAATGGCACAGAGGGAACTGAGAATGACAAACAGTGGTGTATAACCAAGTTTCTCACCAAAATCAAGTCAAACGAATACATTTAAATTGAAAATGTTCATTATAAAATGTAAATCAGGCCAATTAAAATGCATAAGAATCAATTTCTTATCACTTTGTTTATAAAGACCTTTTTTTCCAACCATTTTAGACATGTTTAGTTTTTTTGCTTTCTTAAAGTGTGAAAAAGGAATAAATTAGTGCAGAATATATATATATATATATATATATATATATATATATATATATATATATAGGAATGTCTTCAGCCTTGAATCAGTATAACTTTGATAAAGGAAAATGTGCATAAAAGTGCATCAATGTAAAAACCACACAAGTTTTCTTAGATTTCTTTTTTTTTTATGTTTAGAAATGCAATACTTTGAAAAGTTTTACACATTTGCCCAAGAATCTTCAACATTATAGTGTATTAAAAGAAGCACAAAAAAATGCATGCTTAAAAAAAAAACTAATGAATAAATACTAAATAAATGCTGGCCAGTCTCTAAGAAGTGGACCCACGTTGGAATGGACCGGACCGGACCGTGGAGCTAGTGCACCTGCGCAGAATCACGTGACTTCAAACCTGCCTAAAGGAACGCACCTCTCACCCCCCATCCCCCCCCCCCCCCCCCCCAACTCCCCCCAGACCTATAATTTCTCCTTTTAAAACACAAACAACAAAAACAACTTTTCTGTCTACAAAAACTCAGACTGAAAGAAGTTAAGTCAGTTATCAGCCCTTTATAAAATTGTGTTTATTCATTGGTTTGTTTATTTATTATTATTATTATTATTATTATTATTAATAATAATAAATAATCCTGGCTAAGCTGTTGCCTGCTTTTTTTGTCAAAAGTTTCAACCCAGAATTGGATCTGGCAACATGGTCAACATGCAATGTTGACATAACGTGTCCAGGACGCGTCCAAAGTGCACGCGCCACTCAAACCTGCACGCGGTTCCGTCGGCGTGCACGTGAGAGAACGCTTGCAAAAATGGCAAACCTGCTGCTGTCCTTCATCGGCGCTCACACTGTTGTCTCATTCCCTCCATCCCTCCCTCCATCCCTCCCTCTCTCACTCACTCATGCACAATAAATGGAGCTTTAAAAAATGCAAAGGACAGGGAGACGTACGAGGGAAGAGGGGAGGTGGAGAAGAGAGAGAGAGAGAGAGAGAGAGAGAGAGAGAGGGAGAAAAAGAGGGAGGGGGGAAGAACGTCGTAAGCTTGTATACAACTACCTCGATTTCCATTTCCCCCCCTAACTCGTAATGTATTTAATTCAAGCGAAACGTAATCATGACGTGTCTTGTCATTAATCTCCTCGCCGCCTCTCCCGTAAGTACATTGAGTCTCACTTTCATCGCAAAATATCTTAGATTAAAAAAAATAAGAATTAAAAAGAAAAACCTAAAAACTATCCGGTCTTTTTTTTTTTTTTTTTGACAAACCGCGCGCGCACTTAGAGCCTTAGGAACGATCATTGTACTCGCGCGTTTCGACAAATGTTGCGCGTGCGATTGCTATTTTATCCCTTTTCTTTCCCCCACGTATTTTTCTTACCCCCCGTGTGAAACGTTTGCGTTTGCTCCGTGCTTCATCAACAACAAATAACCGACTTGTAAGTGCTGATACGGGGTAAATGCTGGGGCAAAAAAAAAATCACGCCAGGTCTCGTGCAACATATACTACTTATATATATATATATATATATATATATATATATATATATATATATATATATATATATATATATATACATATATACACACGGCTTGTTATGTGGCGTGCACGGGTGATTGGCGGCTCGCGCATCCCTACAGGGCACATCATACGTATCATGCATGTAACCGCGCAAGGCGCAGTTCAGCGTGTAGTGTGTGTTGTGTGTGTTGTGTGTCGTGTGTCGTGTACGTGCGTGTTGCCCTTGCCACCAGAATGGGGTGCTTTATGTGTTCTTCGGTGTTGTTTAAGCTGTGCACGAGGGCTCGGGTTAGGAATGGATCATCAAATCGGTCATTGAACTTGGATTTCTGATGTCTCGAGCGAGTGTTGCATGCCATAGAGAGCTTCTTCTCTTTCCTTTTTTTCCTTGTGCATGTCCCAAATAGGAACTCGAGAAGTGAAATACAAGTATCCTCAACTTGCTGTTTGGATGAGGGAGAGAAAATAAGCACGAACTTTTTTTTTTTTGAGAAGTTCGAGCTCGTGCAAGATCCGGCTTGCTCTATTTTTTATTTTTATTTTTTTTAAACAAACGTAGTGAAGTCTTGGTTTTATTATGCATCACTTCGGGAGAAAAAAAATGTGCATAAAATACATAATTAGTCTGTTTGCTTATTATTTTTCCCATTTCTGTGTGGAGTCTTGGAAGGTCGCATGCACGAGCCTGCATCCTACTTAGAGCCTGTAGTGATGTCGCGAATTCTCTGACCTGCCCGACTTCATTATTAAAGCGAATTACAGATGTGTTAACCTATGCAATTTATTAGAACTTGAGTGAAAACTGTTATTCCAGCTTGCGATTGCATGCAGCTCCAGCAGGACCACTTTGTTTAAGGCTGTTCTCACCTCTTTATAGTAGCTTGCACGAGACTATGAGCTCCGGCTGCTGCATGCCCCCGCTGTGCTTTTGCTAAATAAGTAGCCGTGAGTGCGGTTCCAAAATGCATGATACTATTTGAGATAAAAATGCATAATAATACAGAAGCATGCATGCATTGACAGATTCTTTTCCCTATATGTATATAATGAAGAAAAGTTGTTAAAAGTGCCTGTTGGTCTACTGGGATTGTGCATTCGAGCCGATATTGGCAGCGAAATTCAAGATGAAACCCGTGATGGCACTTTTCAGCTGCTCCTTCTTCGCACTCGCGTGTCCCTCCACCCCACCCCACCCCAACAACACCCTCCCATTATCTTTTGTCGAAAGATAATCAAAAATTGAGATGCAAAAAAAAACATTCCCGGTCGCGTGCAACGAGCATCAAACACCAAATCATTACACTGTGTTGTTGTTTTTGGGGATCTGGTTAAAACCCGCACTCGTTTGCATGCATTTTAATTTTTTATTAATAACCCCCTTTTTATGTTCCTCTCTCTCTCTCTCTCCCTCCTTTTGATTTCTCCATCCGGTTTTTTTTCTCCTTAAAAAAATTGAGATGGCCGCAAGAGGGAAGTGCGAGAAAGCCACTGAAAATGGTTGCGCGTTATTGACGCCCAAAGGGCCTTCGTGGAAATTCCTCTCGAGATAAACGAGCGGACGTGTCATCAAATGTCGCCCTCGTCTCCTTAAAGTAGGATACAACCCCAAAGCCACTTTTCAGCCTTCACAAAGCTTTTCAGAATTATTGATAACTTCTTTCTTTCTCTCTCTCTCTCTCTCTCTCTCTCTCTCTCTCTCTCTCTCTCTCTCTCTCTCTTTCTCTCTCTCCATAGAATTTTTCCCCTCATTGACTTTAGAACATGACCCAATCTAGTCAGCCATGAGTAGTGTATTATTTCCCCCCTTGAGCTTTTCTAACCTTTGAAAAGTAAGGTGGCAAATAAGCTCCAAAATGTACGCTTTAAAAGCACTTGCAATTGAGAATCGAGAAATTTCCCCACTGTGGGACGAATAAAGGTATATCTTAATTTCAAACGAGCCCTCCGTTTTTCACAAATATTTGCGAACACGATTCTTCCAGAAAAGATATTCCAGAAATAGTGAGTTTTTATAGTGTGGGAACTATAGTGCTCTATTTCTATACTTCTAAACTTCTATACATGGCCCGTGATTCGAGGTGAAATATACATAGCAAACATACAAAACACCCTTGATGGTGGAGTTGAATACTTTTACCTCGTACCCACACTATTACTGACAGTGTCAGAGATTTTCAAAATGGGGTCCATAAAGCATAGTCTGGAGGTGTAAGTTAATATATGTTTTATTGAAGTTTTATTCATTAACCTGTTGGACTGGGCTTAACCAAATACCTCAAAATTGTGTTGAAATATACTTTGACGCTGCGGATGGTACCCTCAGGGGTACATCTTTTGTACTTTGGTTTTCGTCTTTCAGGAACTAGAAACGTGGATATAGTGTACTAACGATTTAAGCATTTACTAATGCTTATGTAAACAGTAAGTTTAAAGTAAGACTACATACATTATACGTTAAACCTGGCACATGATCAATAAAAAAGGTACAAATTAAATTTTTTTTTCTAGCAATCCTGAATTAAAAAATTGTACATTACAATTAACTGTGTTATACTGGGGTAATATTTTAGTGAGTGAAAAATCTATAATTATAATAAATAGCCAAAATAATATAGATAATTAAATAACGAGCCTGATATCTGAACAGTTTGACAGGTCTATGCAATGTTTGTCTTTTCCTGCAAAATGTTTTAGAACCCTTGGTAGGGGTGATAACAATTAGCAAATACACAGATTTGTCAACCTTGAATGGAAATGTAACTGCAGTTTCATTTAGACCTTTCTTTTTTTTTTTTTAAATGGTAGAAGGATGCTTTCTGGGGTTGCATCTGTTGGAACTATAAAGTTGGCTTTACTAATGAAAGTTCTGATTGGTTTAATTGGGCAATTAACACTCAGCTGGAGTTAGATCTTCCTTTACTCCCCCACAGAGGAAGCTCTACCTCTCTTACATCCCTCCTGGGTCTGTGTAAAGTGCTTTGCACGTATTGCAAAAATGCCACGGGCTTGCAGTCTGAGCTGAGTTGTTTTGTCAGTGGCGTAAACGAGCAAAGGTGAACTGTAGTTAACAACAGATAAAGAATCCAAGTGTGAGGGTCAGTGGAAGGGTTCATGGCTTGCCCTATGCATTTTTACACATCCGAACACAGTGTCTGGAACAAATCAGATTCCTTTACAAATCACTGCCATACTTTCTCTGATTCTTATATGTAATTACTGTAGGGTACATCCATATAAGAAATAAATCACCATGTACACCTAAGTACAGGTGTTGGGATGATGTGGCTCAGCATTTTAATTTAAGTTTTTAGAATTAATTTTCTGGGTGCATTTTTTTTTTTTTTACATGTCTCTGACACATTATCTGGATGAAAAGAGAAAATCATTAATATTATGCTGTAGGCCTGAGGAGAACCACTCCATTGTCACTAGTACTAATATCTGTATTTGTATGGCTTTGTTAATAATGCAAATGTTCACAAACAGGTGTCCAGATTAGATTTAGATTCCTAATAAGCAAACCAGATGCAAAAGTGGCAAAGATCAACTCCTTAACGTCATATGAAGAAGAAACCTTGTTAAGAACCAAATTTAAAAAGAAGCAATTCTCTTCTGGGTGACAGCAGACATTTGGATGTTGAAGCATTACAGTACACCTGTAGACCTTCACCTGTGCCTGTAGAAGAGTAAAGTGAAACAGTACTATGTTGAAAAGTCTGTTTGTTTAGTATGAGCACAGTGTAAATACGTATCCTAGGATGATTACAGAACAGCCTTTATGATCTCAACAGCAGGTCAACAGTATCCAAGTGAGATTTTTAACCCAATTGGTCTTATTATTATTATTATTATTATTATTACTCCTTTCAATCCATCTAATTCAACACATTTGAGGATGTAGTAAGCAGCTAATGAACTGATTTATTAGCTGGCTTACAGCAGGGAAAATAAAAACCTGTCGCACAATAGATGTCCTCAACCAAAATCTAGGAATTCTTTTCCAATCGAAAAATGAATGAAACTAGTGTTTTGTAACAATAGCTCTTATAGGTGTGTGATTAATAAGGATTTGCATTTCTGGTCTACCAAAACCCTTCCCCCCACCCCAGACTCAACAATTGACCCTTTGTAGCTTCAAAATAACTCTGAACAATAATTCACTGTATGTGAGATTCTAGAAATATAGCGAAATAGTAAATATTTCTATATAAGAACATTTTGAAAGAAAAAACAAAAACAAATTAGCCTGCATATTAATAATGACCCCAACATATATGGATCTGATCTTGAGCCCTGGGCCAAAAGTGGAGTAATAATGGAGGCCCATTGTAAGTGCTCTTTACTGCTTAATGTTAGATGAAATAAAACCACCAAACTGAGTTAGGAATGTTTAAAGTACCAGCACCCTAATTGCTTGAAAAGATTGCTTGAAAAGGGAACAGCAAAGGGGCAGAAACTGAGTGGTAGGAAAAAATGTATTGCATCTGTGTGTGTAAGCTTATCCTGTGACCATAGGCAAATTCTGAAAGTCAGATGTACACACACCCAACACACACAGCCAACAAGGTAGTACAGTACAACCCATACCCAAAGATTTTGGTACAGGCAGAGACAGAGACACACAGAGGCACATCAACACACCCACAAAGACACACGAGCACACACACACCCTTTTCACATAAATTTTCTCAAGGGCATCTGTTACACACTGCATGAATAGCCACTTGTTCATCCTTTAGATACATTACATGGTTACAGAGTATACAAATTTAGAACAGCGAATCCAGTAAATGTGTGATCTAATAAGCTAGGAATGCATCTGTTCCTATATTAGCAATCCTGTTTTTGAGTCAACTATCTATACTTTCTGTTTTCAAGTTGAAATATATGATGTACCTACTGTATGACGGTAGAGTTCGCTCGTTTGTCTTCAATTGATCAATTGAGCTCTTATCAAGATTCACCAACAAGTTCACTGTATCTTGATGGTGAAATTACACCTATCAAGATTCACTATCATGTTTACTGTAACTTGATCTTTGATTAAAATGATGTTAAAATGGTTTAAAATAAATGTCAATTTTTTTTTTACTAGTGTATATCTTTGTACATTTAAGAATTTGGAAGGTCTACAGTGGGCAATCAACTTTGCCATCCTACTGTTGTTTAATTGCATCTATTATGGTTGTTATTATAGTCATTATATTTGTTATGCAAG
Organism: Silurus glanis; assembly: GCA_014706435.1. NCBI lineage: Eukaryota > Metazoa > Chordata > Actinopteri > Siluriformes > Siluridae > Silurus > Silurus glanis. The sequence continues at coordinate 2,474,899 of JAAIIK010000059.1, read as the reverse complement.
TCAGAACTTCGATTTGTATAAATGGTAGTGTCCATCATGATATCTATTTGCAAGATTGGGGTCTGGGGGGATGTGCTGATTAAGTTTAGCTCATGAGTGCAAAGCGACGCATAGGACATTCAGTATACAAGGGATGTAGTGCAATTATTATCTATATCAGGATCTGCCAGTATCTGTATCTGTATTTAGATTTAGTCCTACAGTGGGCATGGCCTACATACAGGCTTCACTTACTTTTTCCGTTTAAATCTTAGTTGACAAAAACTATGTTGTTCCAGCATATTGTGCCATGTGGCCATTCGGACAAGGGTGTTTAGCATGCATGAATCATCTGGTGACTTGCTGCCATATTGCAAATTTGTGTGTGTGTGTGTGTTTGTGTGTGTGTGTGTGTGTGTGTGTGTGTGTGTGTGTACTATTTGTGCGTGTTGCTTTATCACTCTCCTGCCTTCATCTTTCCCCTCCCCCCTCTGTCTAGCACCTTATCACGCCTTCTATCCAAATTTGGGGGGAAAAAAACCTTTATTAGAATGACAGGTTTGGTCAGACACAAACCTAATTTGTCATGGCAAAACAATGCATTGGCACAAACAATATTCATATGAAAATAATACCATTAGACCAAAGAGGTTCAGCATCCTCTACTCTACAGCTGGGAATGCTTCGTGCCCCCTTTTTCATGAGAAAATTACCACTCAAATATGGCTCATTCAGATGTGAGTCTCCTCCCCCCCCCCCCCCCCTCTCCCTTTCTCCGTCTGTCTCGCTCCCTTCTTTCTCTTCTCCTTTCGCCATGTTATGAGGCCCCAATCTACCAGCTGATAGCAGCATTCCCTGGCATAGTGCCAACTGGCAGCAAAGCAAGAGAGAGAGAGAGAATGAAAGAAAATTAGTGAGTAATAGAGGGAGGAGGAGTGAAAGAGAGAAAAGGAGAGGGGGATGGGAGTCTATCGAGGTGAAAAGATGGAAAGAAAGAATGAACAATAATGGTGTATTAAAGAGGAGAGAAGGAGGGCAGGAAAGAGTGTTATTGATATTGTAGTGACAGAGACGCGGTTGAACTATAATATCAACCGGCCAAGTTGATCTCGTACGCACGCAAACCGATCACATTTGCACAAATACCTAAATTCGTGTGCACTCTCTGTGTGCAAAAATAGAAACATACTGTCATCAACAGAGAAAAACACAAACTGTCACAAACTGTGACTCACACATACAGAAACACAGATGCACCCACACATGTTCCTCTATTCAGCATATTTTTGCCACAATTATTAGTGAGCTTACTTTTCTTTCAACATTTTTTCATGCTATGTCTGGACACGTCCTCATACGGAGCATATTTCTTGTCTTGGTCTGCATATGTGTGCGTGCTTGTGTCAATGAAGGTGTTTTTGCATGTGTTTTTGTGATGTAACACATTTAGCTCTGCCTGGAAAGTCAGACTGGGTAATAGATTATAATTACTTTCTTATTTAGACAGCTACTATATATGTGGGTCTGTGTATGTGTGTGTGTGTGTGTGTGTGTGTGTGTGTGTGTGTGTGTGTGTGT
>JAAIIK010000059.1:2437202-2473332 GCA_014706435.1 Silurus glanis | reverse complement strand
GTGTGTGTGTGTGTGTGTGTGTGTGTGTGTGTGTGTGTGTGTGTGTGCAGGAAGGGTGTGTGGGGGAAATCAAAACATCTCGCGCCCATCCTGTTTAGGATAGTTTGTGTCCTGCTGTACCCTTAGCTTTTACATATTATTCAGGCATGCATACTCGTACATACAATGCCAACGGCACACATTCAAATCATATATTCTAAAATTTGCAATAGAATCATTTGCTCACACTCAGAACCAATTGTGATCTCTTTGTATATGCATACACACATGCTTTTGTTTTTTGCAGGTGGTGTCAGAGGCCATTTCAGACGTGCATCCTCTCTCATCTAAAGAAGCAAATGATGGAATACACACTCTATTAGTGAGTACCCACTCTATTCCATAAGAGAGGCTTGGCCATATTTATGTTTGTCATTTAACATGTTGGCATGACGTCTTTTTCAAACTTATGACTCTTGTTACTCTCTGTCTGACACAGAGTATGGATTCTCCTAGAGAATGTGTGATTGCCCTCTCTTCTGAGGTTCCCCTGTCCCCTCCCTCAATGCCATCACTAGATGACAGCCCTCACACCTTGCCACAAAGCCCTCACTCTGCCCAATCTAGCCCTCTAACCAGCTCATATACACAACTGTCACCTTTTGCTGGTGCCAACCAGCATGATGAAGAGGAGGAGGACGAGCTGTCAGGTTCACCATCTCCCAGTACACTTGTTGCATTGTTTCCAGAAGAAGAGCAGTTGTGTACTCCCTCTTCGGAGAGCAGTCCACCAGCCACTCCATCTGCACCAACATCTGGGTTTGGAGCACTGGAGCAGGTTCTTTTTTCTGGGGATGGTCCCACCTGCAATGATGAACTAGATCTGCAGCTTTTCAACAGTGAAGGTCTGGCTGTGCAGGGAGGTTCTACCAGTGGCCCTGCTCTCAGGTACCCTTGTCATGTTTGTGGGAAGAGGTTTCGCTTCCAGAGCATACTGTCCCTGCATGCCCGAGCTCATAGTTTGGACAGGGATCGTCAGCCCACTGCCCTGTACAAAAATGCACATGTTAAGACAGATAAAAACTATTTTAATAATACTGTTATACAGAAACACAGAAAGCTCAATCCGAATTTTATATACAAGTCGTTTCACCAGAATCAGAAAGAAGAGCCTGTACCAGAGGATCCTTGTCAAACAGTCAATAGCCCTCAGTTTGAAATGGATGAAACCACACCACTGACTCCACCTCTAACAGAAGAAACACCATCCTCTTCAACCTTTTCTCCATTAGGGTCTGTCTTTGCGGAAGATCCCATCCCATCTGTGGCAGCTCCTGCCTTCCGCTGCCATGCATGTAAGGGTAAATTCCGCACGGCCTCTGAGCTTGCCCGTCACGTGCGAATCCTCCATAACCCATACAAGTGTACATTGTGCCCCTTTTCAGCCAGTAAGGAGGAACGGCTAGCTGTTCACCTACAGGAAAGCCACCCACCTGAAGAGCCTGCTTCACATCCAGTCTTCCCTTCAAGTCCAGTCACATTGCAACCATCTTCATCACAAGCACCTGCTGTTCCAGCCTTTCGCTGTGAGACGTGTGGTCAGCGGTTTACCCAGTCTTGGTTCCTTAAAGGTCATATGCGCAAACACAAAGCCTCTCTTGACCACAAGTGCCAGGTTTGTGGACGTGGTTTTAAGGAGCCCTGGTTTCTCAAGAACCATATGAAAGTGCACCTAAACAAACTGGGCCTGAAGGCAGGTCTTGGAGATCTGGGACCTTCAGGGTCTGAACATTCCACAGGTGCTGCTGGGAACCATGCTTTAGGGGCTCTTTATTCCAATGTGCTCCTGGCACACAGTGTGGCAGCCGGTAGTGCAAAGACACTAAATCGGACAGAGAGGTCAGAATTCAGTGAAGGATCAAGCAGATCTTCAGTTTGGGGTTACCTCAGGTTGCCAAATGAGAGCAGTGGGGCTAGTTGCATGGAAAGGCTTCAGGCAGTGGCTCAGGTGGCTGAGATAGGTAACGGTGGAGAAAGAGGTGGAGCAGAGCCACTGGATGGACGAGAGCAGGCAGCTATGTGGGAACTGGTCGCGCATAGACTTGCAGCTGTGAAGCAGAGCCAGCAACAGCAGAGATCCCAGGCACAGCACCAATACTCTTCTTCACAGGGTACTGCTGTTGGGGAAGCTGAGCAGATGCATGCCTTCTTAGGTGGCCTTGGCTTTAAAGAGGACCTGGAAGCCTCCAGGGGCCCTTGGGAGTGCCCTGACTGTGGGAAGCTTTTTCAGAATCTTCAACAGGTAGTGGCTCATGCTCGTGTTCATTCTCAGAGACCCCGGAAGTATAGACGTGTACATGGGAGTGTTAGAAAAGAAGAGGATGGTGTACAAAAAACAGTCAGTCTCCAAGCAAGAGAAGGTCAAGGGCACAGAAATGAAGGCAGACAAGATTCTCAACAACTTCAGTCAGGAGTGGGAGCATCCGCAGGGTTCCATTCTTCCATAGCACAGCTCTCTGGTAAGTAGAATCTAATAAAACATGTATTCAAAGACAATTTATTGATTTAAGCAAAATGGGTTTTGTTTGTTTTTGTTGCTTAGTTAAGCTTTATAAGAACCCAAATGCTTTATTTTGATTATATTGGTATTTCTATGTCCCATCTGATCCAGGAACATATTAATATATTGAAGGTTCCTAAACATAGTTGGTAAATTGTAAACTGTTTTATTTTTGTATTTAAATTAATAACATAAATCTTTGTTTGTTTACAGGGGACAATGGGCTGAGAGGAAACTCATTTGGGCCTTCCAGAGAGCGAGTGCGAGGTACAGGAATGAAGGATTGCCCTTACTGTGGAAAATCTTTCCGCTCTTCCCATCACCTTAAAGTACACTTACGTGTGCACACAGGTGAGGCTTCTAAAAGACATTAAGCTACACATGTGATGCAAACACTATACAACAATATATACACTGTCCCCTCTGTGGGACCACTACTTCAACAGTCATTTAAATGTTACAAAGAAATTCAGAATGTCAAAAATTACAAGAGTGCCATCTGCTGTTAATGGAAATAACTACAATTTTTATTTTTTTTGCAATAATTGTTTTAATGTATGTTCTCTTTTAGGGGAGAGACCATACAAATGTCCTCACTGTGACTATGCTGGTACCCAGTCTGGCTCTCTTAAATACCATTTACAACGGCACCATCGCGAGAGAAATGCCATGGCAAACTCTCCTAGTTCTTCATCTTCAAGCCTTCCTCCTTCACTGAGTGGCTCTCCACGAGAGAAACAGCATCGGCCCTCGACCGCAAACCAGGGCTCGTTTCCCACATTTCGACACAGCCAGACCTTGGCCCCTGGATCTTCAGAACAAAAAGAAAGTCATCTTAAATCCAGAGAAGCTCAAAAGGAAAAAAAATTGGAGAGTCAGTATCGATTCCTGTCTGGGATGATGAAGGAACTGTACCCAGGAGGACTAGAAGTGGGGTGGAGAGGTGAAACACCACCTCCAAAACTACCCAAAATGTCCAGACGTAAGCCCCTTGTTACAAGCCGTATGATGCCAGCTAATGGATATCAGGGCAGCTCCAACTCGAGTGCTTCCCAAGAATGTGGACCCCTAGACCTCTCTCGCCGCCCTGTGTCTAGCGTTGGTGCTGTGGAACAAGTCAGAGAAGCAGTAAACAGCTCTGATAGTCCAGTAGGGGGAACAAAAGGAGATGGAGATATTTTAAATCAGTGTGTGTTTTGTCCATTTCGAACCTCTTCTTCAGAGCTGATGGCAATGCATCTTCAAGTAAATCACACCAGCAAGTCCCGTCGTAAAAGGGGGAGCCTTGTACCAAGTGACAACCACTCTTCCAGGCTGACCCTGTATGGAATGAACCATGACCCTTTGGCACTATGGAAGTTCCTCAGTGAAGGGGATGAAATAATGGCCATGGATGAGTGGATAAAATATAGGTCAAGGTCTGAAAATGGGGTCAGCTTGGAAGATGGAGAAATGGAACCCACTAAACAAGGACTTAAACTAGGAGATGTCAAAGTGGACAGTGCAGAAGTTCATGAAACGAATGACATAGAGGATGGCCTGGAAACAAACAGCAATCTTAAAGAAAGCGCTCATCAACAGGACATGACAAACATTCTATCAGACATGATGCAGGAGGATTTGACCGAGCATGGCGGAAAGCTTGTGAAGAACTAAGCGATTTTAAGTGCCCCAGAGGAACACAGAGCTAGAATCAAGGATCTATTGGCAAAATTAGACTAAAAACAAAAATGAGGCTGATCATGTTCTTTCCAACACAAGGACATCATGTCCTAGTTTCATACATAATCACAGACTTGCACACAGACATATATCCAGTATTCTATGCTAGTCTTAGCCTTCAGGAGTCCCCGAGGCCTTCTTGACTGCTGTTTTTTTTTTGTTTTTTTTTTTTAATATATATAATAATTCTTTATTTTTTTCATCTAAGGTAATTGCCAAGTTATATTTCTTTCTACTGTGAGACATTCCCATGTCAAACGCATCTGGAAATGGTTATCATTGAAATAAGGAAAAAAAAAAAAAGAAACATTAAACTGTATAATATTGAGATATTTTTTGTACTAATACAATATCTTAATATGGTTTATCAAGATATGTTCAATGAAGAAAAGTCTGGCTTAACATAGAAGCCAGATGTAGTCTATAACATCTATCTGACTGAGTTTTGGCAGCAATTGCACCATTTACCAACGAATGGCATAAATATTTCCTCGGCTGTATGCACAGTATGCTGTGATGACTAAATGGTACGGATGGTGACCATTTTTAACAATACACAATAGAGCAAATAATAATCTCCCCATATATATCCTGTCAACTAGGTCTGGCGGTCTTCTAGTGAATTCCTTTTGCTTCATTCTGTCTCAGTGCCTGGTGCTGTATTTATTTTAGGGGAATCTTACAACACAGGAAAATATATATTCATATATACAGTATATTTCAATGTATATATAAGAACTCTAAAGCTAAGATAGTTCTGGAACACTGTGGCGGCAATTTCTGTGACCTGACTGTTGCACCCGGAGGAGTGGAACGTTCGACTTGAAACATGAGAACAGATGGCCTGCTGACAGAGAACAAATTGCGGTGTTTACATCAGAAATACCACTATGCTATTTCTTTTTTTTTTTTTTTTTTTTTGACGAAACTGGATTATGATTACTGAGGAGATATTAAGAAGGATTGAGGTCTGGTTTTCACATATGAAATGAAGCGTGTCATCATCATTGAGTCCAACTCAAAGAGTCTCAGTCAGTCATTCCTACTTTTTCTTTTCTCCCTCACTTGTAAATTACCAGAGAGGGAGATCAGAAAGACATGGGTCCTTAAGCATCAGGGCAAATCCAACAAAAAATAAATAAAAACCATCGTATCTTTAAGATCCATAGGTTTTTTTTTTTGTTTTGTTAAGAAACAATAAGAAACATTATTAATAAAATCACTAACACCTTCATAGACATCCCAATAGAAATGTGTAGCTTTATAAAGATAAAAAAAAGATAAAAACAATTATTTTTTTTTTTATTTTTTTTTTATTTTGAGAAGAGTTTTTAAAAATAAAAAAAAAAGTGATAATATCAGTAATAATAATAATGGTTGTGGTAGAATACTGGTTTGGAATGTCTTAAAAAAAAAAAAAACACTGTGCAAAGTTCATTGTTTTCCCAAAGTAGATTTTTTTATTTGCCTTTGAATATACTGTAGACCAAACTTTTGTTTAAAGAGTTATTGTTTCTATTTAATCACTTTCATTTTATGTAATGCTGCAGGTTCAAATCTCTGTTCCTAATCACTCTATAAAGTGGTCAATCAATCAAACAATCAATCAATCAGAAAAATAGATGTTGATCAAATCAACTTGTCGGCTATTGATCTAATCAGGCACGCAATCAAAAATCTAGTTTTTCAGCACTAAAGTGTTGGCACCATGATGTATTTGATAACTTATTTATTAATTATTGCAAAAAGTGTGTCAAGGACATATCACTTTGTTGTCAGTTAGACTGACTTGAACTTATAAGGGACTGACTCCCTTCTTCCTGTACTATTAATGTTTATGGCATTGTCACACATTACTAGCCCAAAATCCGAGAGTGTGATTGAAGGAGTTGTACCTTACTCTTGCCTATTGTGCCACTGACTGAAAGAGATGGGTACTGATTGTTACTGCTGGCCTTACTATATAAATGTGCATGTGTTGTTTTGTGTGTAGAGCACCTTATGAGTTTGGTAGCCCCTGACGTGGTGGTCGTTAAAGATTACACTCTGAGCCACTGTGCCTTCTGTCCTGCACACTTCCTCAAGTACTTTGTATTTCACCAAAAGCACCTACCCATACCGTATCCTCCTCCTACTTCTACCTGTCTACCTGTGTTTAATGTTAATACTTATTGTTATTCTGTCTACCTCTATCTCTTTCTCTCTCTCTCTCTCTCTCTCTCTCTCTCTCTCTCTCTCTCTCTCTTTCTTTCTTTCTCTCTCTCTCTCTCTCTCTCTCTCTCTCTCTCTCTCTCTCAGCACACAATCTTATCAGACATTTTGGCATAATTTTATGTACTCACTTCATTCTGTTCCTCTTTTCCAACAAACACCACTGGAAGGTGACATACTGTTTAGCATTGTGGCCTTTTTTTTTTTAGATGTTATTTTAATTTTTTTGTGATGTTCGTTTGCCAATGAGATGAGACCAAGCTCTTCTTCTAATAATTAATGTTAATTTGTTTTTTTAGTATTACAAAAAAAAAAAGGAAAAAAAAAGAAAACTGTGTTTGATGTACAGATAGAGTTAGAGATGTGTTTCTAATGAGAGCTCCAACCACAGCACCGACTCTCCATATCTCTTAGTAATATTAATATAATATAGACTGCGGATACTTAATGCAGGGCAACATGACTGTTAGAGCATAATGTCCTGACATGTTAAGTGTCTTCAATGACTTATAATGATTCCGAAGCAGGAAAGCATGGTTGTGCATTCCTGTCTTCTTCTTCCTATTTACAAATTTATGTGTAACTTCAACCTTGAAATTTCTGAGTGTTATGATGCCCACTGTGGCATCTAAAAATTAGGAAAAAAAAAAAAGATCTGATCTTTTTAAAGACAGGAATGTAGTTTCCTGGGGAAAGGAGAATATTGAGTTGGAGGGAAGGTCTGGGTTTGAGCTCTTAAGTAGATGACTGCTATTGCAGTGAAGGGGAAAACTGGTCTAACATAGTAGTGATTAATATGAAAATGTGGACTGAGAAAAATAGTAGAAAAGATTCAATAAAATATACAAAAAAATTTAACTCTTTTGATGTCTGTATGTTTGTGTATCATCTGAGAAGTCATTTATTTATGATTATTTTGTAGAAAACATCCACTGGCATACACTGAAATTTAAAGACGAATATAATCATTTTCTTATGTCACTTTACTTATCTATCTATTAAATCTATCACATATATTACATTTCTAAACCAAGACAAAGCATTTTTCCAACAATACAAAATAAATATTCATGGACATTAAAAAGCAACTTTTAGCTGTCCCAAGACATGGATGTCTTTATGGAAGGGTTGGTGGGAGCTCATGGTTACTGTGGTTAGCATTGACCCCTTTGACTGGACTTAGCAGGTGAGACATTAAAGCAAAGGAAAGAAAGCCAAAGCACAGGATCAAACAGCTGTGCTTTGTGCTAACTGGACTTTGATTTATATGCAGTCTATTATATGCAGTCTATGAATTACAAATAAAAAGTAAATAAAAGTTTAATGTTCACTGATCATTTGTTTAGACTTCTCAAAAAGGTCTCAGGTAATTTAGATTTTGCAAATGATGCATGTGAACTCAATTTACTTTTACGACAATATTAGTGAACCATCACCCGGTTTATCTTGTGCCAAGTTTAGAATTTGCCCTCATTAACTGCAGAAATGGCACATGGTGTTGGCTACAACTGCTCAGTGCTGTCCTCTAGTGGAGTTTTTTTTTTCTATAGAGTCCATGTTTGTAATATCTTTGGGATACTGAAGCCCCAGGGCTTTTAAAATGTAAAGATTTGTAAGACAAATGAATAGAAAAGAAATCACATCTTAAACTACCTCGCATGGATTACTCAAGCAAAATATATAATTATATAAATTATCTACACTTACCAGCCACCTTATTAGGTTCACCATGATAATACAGGGTATAGCCCAACTTTGCTTTTATAGCAGCCTCAAAGATTTTCACTCATGATTTTTTACAATTTCTTTGAGACTGATTAATGATGAGAACACTGCATGACAAATTTGTTAGATGCACATTCCTGCTGATAATCTCCTATTATACTACATCCCACAGGTGCCCTATTGGAGCAAAATCTGTTGACTTGGAAGACTCATGATAGTTCATGCAACCAGTTTAAGACAAAGACTTTGTAATGAGGCTTTGTAGCATGGTGCTTTATTATGCTGTAAGTAGCCATTATAAGATGGGGGAATTGCAGTCATAAAGGGACACACATGGCTAGCAATGATACTCAGATGGGCTGTGTCATTAAAACAATGCTCAATAGATATTGAGGAGCTCAGTGCGTGCCAAGAATTAATTCCCTACAGTATTACATGTTTATAGCCAGGCTGAACTTTGGTTTGTGGCTTCCTGCCGTGAACTCTTCCTAACCCTATCATTTGCTTGTTGCAGCAAGACAAGGTGAGATTTTCCATTATTTTTTACCTGTCTAACTTGATGTAGTCTTCTGCTGTTCTACTGTAGCTTACTGTAGTTATCTCTGGGTTTAATGTGTTGTGCATTTTGAGATGCGTTTCTCTTCAAAGGTTTCCAATCATCTGCTACTAGTCTGGTCATTGTTATTTGGCTCTGTCATCACAGGCTCTACAGATCTGCTGCTCACTGGATATTTATTTTTTTTTTTTACTATTACTATTCTGGTGTTAGATATTCTGTTAGTGAACATTAACTAATCAAGTCAGCTCTTGACCTGATTTGCATGATTGTATGTATTGGGCTTCTGCTATATGTTTGCCCGATTATATAATTGCACGGTTTGTTTTTAATATAGCACTCAGTGTCTCAGTATGATTTATAAAAAAAAATCATATCCATGTTTGAGAACTTATGGCACATTCACAGGAGTGTTCTGGTGTAAGAATGTAAACCCTATAAGGCATCATTATGGTATGTAATAAATATGCAATGAATCCAATATTGCATGCAAGACATACGCATGTGGAATAGAGAAAATCCCTCAATTCTAACAGCTTGAAGTTCCTAAAAAAAGGAGGGCATCATGAATATTCTATTATGCATGCAACATTTATGAAATAGTCCAGCCCTTAAAAGGAAAGTTTTAATGGAACACAAGTTCTGGCTGTAATTTCAAAACATGAAGAATTTCTTCAAAATGTCAGTAACCATGTCATTCTGGACAAGGCATTGTACCGTCGCTGAAAAAACCATTCCATTAAACACAGTGCAACAATACAAATATAATTTTACATAATTTATATATTTAGGTTCTAGTTATATTAGTTTAACTAGGTTCTGGTAATATATTTATATAATTTATTACTGCTTTAGCTTGCCTTTCTAGAAACAGGGAAAAAATTGAATAAGTTAATCAGCATTAGACAGAATATGCCATATATCAGGATGCAGAAATACCAGAAAGATGAATTCACTGCTCATATTTTATATTGCAATATTTCTGTTAAATGTTTCCTACAAACTCCAAATCTTTTTCAGCTCAAGACGTAGTAGCTTTGCAGGGCATACAGTTTAAAGCATGTGTGATGAATTTCATTTGTTCATAATCATGTCTAAAATGATTCAGAAGGACATTGTTTGTTGGCATAGCCAGTTTAAATTCATTTAATTTAATTCAGAGGGGTGGAAATATACAAAATAAAAATTCTACTGTTTGTATTACATGTAGTGTTTATCACTTAGAGTAATATAGTTCTTCTCATCCCTTAGAAGAGTTCATTATAAACATTAAAAAAATATTAAATCCCACAACATGTGTACACATTACTGTCATATGGAACATATGCAAATAATTTCTGAGTCTATTCAATATTTAATAAAACAATCGTTTAAAACAAAGATTCGAAATCAATTCACAGCTTAAACTAGCACAATTTGGGCAACCAATTTCCCTGCTTGGGTTTTTTTGACCGTGAACCCGGCGCCTAAAAACACAACAGGAAAGAGAGGTAATCAATGTAAAACATTTGGTAAACATGAAACTGGGAACTACATTAAGCTAACAGAAATGCAAGCGCACCTGAATAAGGCCATCGATAGGAACAACTATGCCTGGGGTACTCAATTCACTAATGAACCAATCGTTCAATGACCCCTAAATCTTTATAACTTACTCCTCTTCCTCAAGAGCCCTCACTAACATTTCATTAAACGAGTATAGTGCTTGTTGAACTGGCTGATGGCCCACAAATGAAGGTCTTGACAATCAGCCAAAACTTGCTTCAGGAAATAAACCCATTAATTCTTGGGGCACATCCCTATTAACATAGAGTAAGAATACAGTAGTTGCCATTTGTCCCAATCCCATTCTGCATTGGGCACAAACTTTTAGACCAGACAATAAAGTATTGCTGTGTAAAATGTAAATAAAAACAGAATGCAGTCATTTGCAAATCTCATAAAACAAATAATATATTTACAGTAAAACACAAAAAAAAAAAATAGATGTTTTAAGGAAGAAATAAGGTCATTTTTAATTGGATGAAGGGCCATTTTTTACCACTGTGTAGCAACCACTATATATCTGGAGACATTCTACGTATGTCTGGGAACTTAAGATACAGTTGTTGGAGTTTTATGTGAGGAATGTTGTACCAAAGGTGGGTCTAATACAAGATTCTGCTGAATCTGCTGAACAGTCCATGATATTCTTTATCCTATTTTTCATTTTATTTTTCAGTTTATAATGAGCTAAATGTTTTACAAACAGTAGAAGATCTAGAATGCAGACAGGGCAGTTCATTACCCAGGCTCTTCTACTACCGAGACATAATACAGGCAGTATGTGGTTAAGCATTGTCTTGCTGAAATTTGCAAGGCTTCCCTTATAAAGCTGTTGTCTTGATAGAAACATATGTTCTCAGCAATGATGGTGCCTTTCCATATGTGCAAAGTGCCCATTCTGTAGGCACTAATGCACAGCATACCGTCATAGATGGAGTGGATAATCTATATAGTACCCACTGTAAAAAAAAAAAAAAAAAAGCTGAACCTGGTCATTTTGAAGTGTTTAAGGAGCATAGTGGCCTCACCTCAGGAAATATAGTTGCATAAGTCAAGAATGTTTCGAATTCCTGTACTGTTTTTCTCCAACAGACCAACTATGTTCATTCAATTTCTGGAATGGGTTGTTTATAGCAAGGAGCAGATGAAGAGATAGTTGAGTCTATGATGATGAGGTTAAATCATTTGATAAACTCCAAATGACCGGCAATAGGTTTGAGGATCTGTATTCATGGATACAGAAGAACTGGGTCCTAAACTTCTTCCCAATCCACTGACAAATCCCTGTTAGCTTTCCAACATGCTGCCTTCAGTGTGTTTTTACTAAACCTTTTTATGGATGAAACCATCACATCATCTGACTGATTAGGTTTCACAATCTTATGTAAAGGTAGAATTGTTTTTTTGCAGTTTTACAGTGCATCCAGAAAGTATTCACATCGCTTATTTTTTTCCACATATTTTTATGCTACAGCCTTATTCCAAAATAAATTGAATTCTTTATTTTCCTCAAAATTCTACAAACAATAACCTATAATGATGACGTAAAAAGAATGTACACCTTTGTTTAATACTTTGTTGAAGCACCTTTGGAACCAATTACAGCCATAAGTCTTTTTGAGTATGATGCTACAAGCTTGGCACACCTATTTTTGGGCAGTTTCTCACATTCCTCTTTGCAGAACCTCTCAAGCTCTATCAGGTTGGATGGGGAGCATCGGTGCACAGCCATTTTTGGATCTCTCCAGAGATGTTCATTCGGGTTCGAGTCTGTGCTCTGGCTGAGCCATTAAAGGACATTCACAGAGTCGTCCTGTAGCCACTCCTGTGTTATCTTGGCTGTGTGTTTAGGGTTGTTGTCCTGTTCGAAAATGAACAATAACCCCAGTCTGAGGTCCAGAGTGGTCTGGAGCAGGTTTTCATCAAGGATGTCTCTATACATTGCTGTATTCATCTTTTTCATTATCATGACTAGTCTCCCAGTTCCTGTCGCTGAAAAAAAAGCCTGGAGTCCTTCATGTGCCTTTTACTGAGGAGTGGCTTCTGTCTGGCCACTCTAGTATACCGGCCTGATTGGTGGAGTCCTGCAGAGATGGTTGTTCTTCTGCAAGGTCCCTCTCTCTCCACATAGAAAAACTGGAGCTCTTTCAGAGAGACCATCTTGGTCACCTCCCTGACTAAGTTTCTTTTCCCCCATTTGCTCAGTTTGCCCGGGCAGCCCAGTATAGGAAGAGTCCTGGTGGTTCCAAACTTCTTCCGTTTACGGATGATGGAGGTCACTGTGGGACCTTCATTGCTGCGGACATTTATCTATACCCATCCCCAGATCTTTGCTCGATACAATCCTGCCTCAGAGGTCCACAGACAATACCTTGGACTTAATGGCTTGGCTTGCGCTCTGACATGCACTGTTAACTGTGGGACCTCATATAAACAGGTGTGTGTCTTTCCAAATCATGTTCAGTCAACTGAATTTAACACAGGTGGACCCTAAACAAGTTGTAGAAACATCTCAAGGACTATCAGTGAAAATTAGATCATGGCAAAGGCTATAAATACTTATGTACATGTAATTTTTTTTTTAAATACATTTGCAAAAATTTCAAACAAGCTTCTATCATGTCATTATGGGGTATTGTTTGTAAAATTTTGAGGAAACTAATGAATTTGATCCATTTTGGAACAAGGCCGTAGCGTAACAAAATGTTGAAAATGTGAATATTTTCCAGGTGCACTGTACGTTTGTGGAAACCTTGTAATGTGGAATCAGTGCCATGGGTGCAAAAATAATTAAGGGAGAGGACTAATTTATTTAGTCTTGTTTATTGCAAATACTAAATTGTGCATCACTATGAAATTTCACAGCAGAGGAATAGCACAATGAATTAACCAGAACTGTTTTTATCTTCTTAAACACAATGCAATGTTTTTTTAGACTGTACTTTAGTTAAAAAGCTTTAATACTGTATGAGAACGTATAAATGTGATACATGTTCATTTACAGCATTTGGCAGCCGCCCTTATCAAGAGTAACTTTCAATTGTCTTGCTCATAAAACTCAGCAGTTGTGGGTTAAGGGCCGTGTTCAAGGGGCCAACAGTGTCAGCCTGGTGGTGTTGTCATTTGAACTCACTATCATCTGAACAGAAGTGCAACATCCTAATTGAGCTACCAGTTCCCCATATGAATATATTTGGATTACACTTATTTTATAATAGTGACCATTATCACAACACAAGCTATTGTATTTTAGAGTGTATACAGCAATAAAGTAATTGTCTGTTGTTGTTTAAAATTTTTGATTTTATACTGTTTTTTTTATTTTTTTATTTTAGATTTTTTTTTATTACGTGTGCATCTAGGACCTGTGTATCACTTCCACAGAAGCCATCTTGTGATCTGAGCAGTTTTCTATAGTGCAGAGTTTGTGTATTAGATTTTGTATTAAGAGATTTGAGATTGAGAGTGCTATTTTTGTTTTGTTGAAAAAGCTATTTTTATGTTTTATGTTTAAGTTCTATCTATTTTGGCACAGACAAAATCAGCACTCCAAATCAAACTCCCAATAAATGTGTTGTTGCAATTTCCATGACAGTCCGTTTCATGTTGCGCTTCTTCCTGAGATGGAGGAATAACAGTTTGTTGTTGAGGTAATTACAAAATTCATAAAATGACAATGAGAAATCCTGGTCAGATATATACCACAATTAAAAACAGTCTACCTTAAACTATGACACTCAGGTAATAGTGAATATAAAACAAATATTTTCATCATTTTCATCATTCTTTTCATGGTGTATCCATAAGGGAGAGTTGCTTGTTCAGTTTTAGAGAGATACGTTTTTTTGTTCTGTCTGTTAACTATAACTGAGAGTTGTGTGTAATAAGAGGAAGAGATCTGTATTCTGTCACCCTCCCATGTTAATCGTACCTCTGCTGGTGTAATATAAGAAGTACAGTAGTATTATACAGTAAAGGTGAAAAGCAACCACACTACAGCTATAAGTTCAAATAATGTTTTTTGTATTATTGTATTATTCTTTTATTTTAACAAAACAAACATATCACATGCTCTAGTGTTCAGTATCCAGAAGATGGCACAATCTCACAAGATTGACTGATCTCGCACAAGAGGTGCAATTTTAAAAACAATGCCTTGCTTCTTTAAAGAGTTAGGGATGATTATTTAGTCAATCCAATAACAATAGAGGTCATTAGATTTCTTTAATCAAGACATGATTATGCACTCATGAGACACAGTGCATTCTCGTAAGCCAATAGTACAATATAATAACACTATAGTCTAATATAGCAAAGCCAAAAAGTGCCATAGTAAAACCAGTGTGTTAATGTAAACCATATTATGTTGTAGAAAGACAATAATGTTTAATAGAAAAAGCATTGTGTGTGTCATAACAAAACTGTACTTTGTCACAGAAGATATGTATTGTGTCATAGTCAAAAAATATTACCATAGTAAGCCCATACTATGTCAAACTAAAAACATAATGTGTCAGTAAAAAATAAAAAGTGATAAAGTAAAAACCCTGTGTATTAAAGTACAATTCATTTGTGTCATTTTACTAGGTTTTGTGTAAGGCCATAAAGTTTCAAATACAAACCATACTGTGCCATAGTAAAGCATTGTTGTGTCCACAGTATGTCATAATTAAACCACCATATGTGTCAAAGTAAAACTATAGTGGTCATAGTAAATGCATAGTGCGTCATACTTAAATCACACAGTGACATTTAAAAAGCATAGTGTGTTATAACAAGGGCTGGCAATCAATTCAAACTTTTAATCACGATTAATCACAATCTCACATTTTTATTTGCATCCTAAATGTACCTTAAATTAATACTTTTAAAATATTTAATACTATAATCAACATGGACATCGACATAGAGCATGGAAGCAAAATATTGTTGTAAATGTTTTAAAGTAATAATGTGGTTTAAATTACGTAAATCATCAGGACACCCAACCAAGCCTTTGCTATGTTTCCACACGGACGGTTTTAATTGCCGGATGTATGCATCATGGCGGATATTGGCGCTTGATTTGAGACTTGGCACATCAGTAAAACAAATGTTTATTGATTAAAAAATATTTTTCGGTGGAGTTTTATTTTTTTTAAAAGAAACGATGTCGTGAATAAATGTGTGTTGCGTTGATCGTTTTAATTTCGCAATTTTTATATTTATTTATTTATTTTTTTTTTATAAAAATGGTCACACAAATGCGCCCTCCATTAATCGCGCGTTAATAAATTAATTACGCGTTTATTTCTGTAAAGCTGCTTTGAGACAATGTCTGTTGTGAAAAGCGCTATAGAAATAAACTTGACTTGACTTGACTTGATAAAATTAGTGCAGTTAATTTGTTAATTTATTTGTGTTAATGCGCTATTTGAGCATTCATTTTGACAGCCCTAGTTATAACAGAATGATAGGGTTTCATAGTAATACCATTGTGTCATGGTAAAGGTATAATGTGTCCTAAAAGAGTGATAGTCTGTCAAAGTACAAATCATAGCATGTCATAATAAAAACAGATTGTGTCATAACAAAATGATATTCTGTCATAGTAAATCCATAATGCATCATACTAAATTCATAGTGTGTCAAAACAAAATGATAATCTTTTAAAATGAAAAGTGTGTCAAACAAAAAATTGTATTTCATAGTAAAACCATTATGGCATAGAAAAGGCATAGTGTGTCATAACAGAATGATAGTGTCTAATAGTAAAACCACTGTGTTTTGGTAAATGCATAGTGCATCAAAACAGAATGATCATAGTCATAGTAAAGCTATAGTGCTTCATAGTAAATGTGTCAAAACAGAATCATGACCTGTCAAAGCAAAAAGCATAATGTGTCATACTTAATCCACATTGTGTCATAGAAAAGGTGTAGTGTGTCATAACAGAATGATACTGTTTCATAGTAAAACCACAATGTGTTGTAGAAAAATGCATAGTGTCATAACATGTTTCAAAATGATACCTTTATGTGTCAGTAAAGGTATAGTGTGCCACAGCAAAGGCATGACATACCACACTGGTTCATAGAAAAAGCATAGTGGGTTACAACAGAATGATAGTCTTTCATAGTAAATGCATTGTGTCACATAACAAAATTAGTGATTTATTGAAAAAACATCTTTCATACTTAAACCAAACGTGTCATAATGCAGGCATAAAGTGTCATAGTGCGTCATAGTGTATCAGAGTGTAAACCATAGTGTATTACAGTAAACCTATACTGTATTATAGTAATAATAGACTATGTCCTACTTGATACTGGATACTATTATATTAAACCAAACGTGTCATAATGCAAGCATAAAGTCTCATAGTGCATCATAGTGTATCAGACTGTAAACCATAGTGTATTACAGTAAACCTACACTGTATCATAGTAATGATAGACTATATCCTAATTGTTACTGAATACAACAAAATGATAGTGTTTTATTGAAAAAACATCTTTCGTACTTAAACCAAACGTGTCATAATGCAAGCATAAAGTGTCATAGTGCGTCATAATGTATCAGAGTGTAAACCATAGTGTATTACAGTAAACCTATACCGTATTATAGTAATCCTAGACTATGTCCTAATTGTTACTTGATACTATTATATTATAGTAGGTTTTGTTTTTCTTTTCCCAATGGGAAATCCCTCGCGTGCTAGTCGGTGCAGTTGCATAGTGCAGTGCTCTGTGGAACAGACCGGTCGCCGCACTTCCTATGCTAAAAACCCCAACGTGAGTCTATGGCGTCATAATTCAGTTTTGCGCGCGGTCCAATAACGTGAGTTAGTGCGTGTGTGAGTGGGCGAGGGGGGGGGGGGGGAGTGGATGGGGGATTCTGCCTTTCTGTTGCGCACAGCCGCACTGCTCTATACCGCATCGCCTCATACCCACTGCGTGAACCGGCTGTGTCTTTCCCCGCATCCTTACTTCTCGAAAAGAAAAAAAAAGAAGAATCAGCACTCAAGGGAGCCTGAGAAGAGAAGAAGAGGAACGACAATAATACCAACAAGACAAGCCAAAAAAAACTATCATCTCTGCAGAACTCACATCTTCCAGCATGAGCGAGGTGAGTGGGAATAAAAGCTCATACTCAGTGCATGAGCCACATCACTTCAATGGAGTTCCCAGAGTCTCCATGCGGAGGTACCACTACTGTTATCCTGTTGCTATGACATAAAGTCAAAGACTTGCAGATTGTGAGCTTGCAATGGGGGGAAAAAAAAATGTACAGTATCTCAGTAAGTGAAACAACTTGTGTATGACATCATTGCATAGAAGTGTATGCATGGAATGTACAGTAAGCCAGATCTGCATTAGCGTTTAGGACTTTGCAACCTTGTGCACCTCCACCGCCGCATTATTCGAGGTGCAGTTCAAAAGCTGGGGGGAGGTGTGTGTGTGTGTGTGGGGGGGTGTCTCTCCCTCTCTCTCTCTCTCTCTCTTTCTCAGTCACATCTCATCCTTCAAATGCATGAACGTGTTGCAGTGAAATGCGGAGAAATTCTGCCAATCCACACGGTTGCACATGCTGCATGAGGTGCAGCAAAAGATCACAGATGTTCTATCTTGCACACTGTTAGTTTATAAGCTGCTGTAACCTCCTGCCTCAGGTTGTAAGTTATTCTGCTTTTACTTTAAGATCAGGCAGTCTGCATTGTGCAAAATCTATTCAATGAACTTTTTTTTTGGGATGTTTAGATACACACTTCAAATTTCCTTAAGGTGAACACAACAGTGTCACATTTGTAAGTTCTCCATTTGCCCTGCCTTGTTTATATAAAGTTATTAAAATTATTTGTATGGTTGAAAGTATTTAGGGTTGTAAAAAAATATATAAAGTCAACCAGGAGCCGGCCACAGCTCTGTTGCATGTTTTTTTTCCACATATTTAAAACCTCATGGCAGTCTATCTCATGCTTGCAGAGTTCTTAACCATTTTTGAACTACTGAATTCAATGGTTTGTGCAATTTTGTAATACTTTGAATGCAAGCAAATGAATTCATGAGATCAGTGGGTTAGGATAGAGTTCTATATATTTTTTCAATTGCATGAAACTGAACAAACACCAACCCCCCTGTTTTTGTATACATTCTTAATAAAATGAGGTTGCAAGACACATAAGCTTGCCAGTGCATATTATTAAAGTATTTATGTAATGTCATAATGCAGCTAAATGTACCGTAAGGACAGAGCTAACTGCCCGTTATCCATATGAGAACTATCGGAAGCCCACAACTGGCTGCTCAGATTGACAGCAGGAGAAAGAGAGAAGGGCCAATTATGTTCTCCTGTTTACACCTGCCATCAGAGCACTTTGGTCTAGTCAGGAATCAAGCTTGCAGGTAAATTCTTAGCTTTTGACACTCTGGAGGCCAATTTGCCAAATATTAATAAGTTAAAGTTGTTAAGCATACTGTGGTTCCGTGTGGTTTTTGACCGAGTCGGCTATTAAGCAAGGAATAAAACATATCAGGGTTTGCTGTTAAAGGAAAATATTTGAGAGCGAGATGGTGTGATGCAGCCACATTCGAGGCAACGGTTGATTATTTCATATCAGCACACCCCAAAATTACACTTTTTATTCACGAACGGCAAACATTTGAACTACTTAACGGTGCAGAGGTCTATCTCTCACCACCCTCTTTTATATCTGAGTTACAAGTAAGACAACAAAAATACACTTTGGAAAACATTCTCTGTCCTGACGATTTTCCTGTGACAGAAGCTGCCTGACTCCTGGCTTGTTCAAGGCACCAAACTGTCCAAGAAATGCTGTTTTAGAAAATTTTAATTAGCACCTTCTACCCCATTATAATCAAGCATTCAATTACACTATAGTGAAATGGTAAAAAAAATAAAAAATAAAGAAGCCAGACAGGGTTACCAGAGGTTGTATTGCTTTATTGTAAGTGGTTTATTTTGAGATAATGACTGGCTGGTTCTATTGCTCAGCAGAGAAGTCCTTAATTTGACACAGAATATTACCCTAAAATTACTCTTATTAGAAGCTATAAAAAATGATAGCAGAAGTTTTTAGGACTTTATTACAAAAATCATGCTTACAAAAAAAAAACCCCAACATGCTAATTTAAACATAGGAAGCATTTAAGGCTCCAGAGTCCCTGGTTCTCTCATGTGTTCAGGTTACATGGGTGCATTGGTGTGGCCTGGGTTTTCTCTGGGTTTACTGGTTTCGATCTACAGTCTGAAAAGATTCTGTTCCGAGAGCTGGCTATTTAAATCTAAAATGCCAATGTGAATTGGTATGTGAATGTGTGTATGCATGATTTCCTGCAATGGACTAGCATCCCATCCAGGGTGTATTCCTGCCTCACACTGAGTGTTCCTAAGACCGATCCACCATGGATTCTGAAGATAAATGAATGAAATAATAACAAATATTATATGCTATTGTATTTCCCCCATATGTAGAGAATCTGAGAAATCCATTAAAATGAATAGTTTTATTTTTAATGATAAAAATGGTACACGTTTGCCATAATGAACATATACAGTGTATTTACATAATGTTGCCCATTTTCATCTTTATGCAAAAAATCTCATCTTAGCAAAATCTGACATTTTGTTTTGAAATACAAGTTTATTTATAATAATAGTAATAACACAAATAAATGAATTATTGCAAATAATAATCCAACGCTTCTTTACAATAACACATTTTATATGATTATCCACAATGAACTCCAGGTAAAATGCTTAGTTTTATGACTAACTCGATTACGGATTGGCATAACTGATCAATGCTGGTGACAACGAGCGTACCGTTTTTGCTGATGATGACTAATAGATTGTGTCTTTGTTCCAAGAGGATACCATGTGGTGGAACGGAATAATATAACATCAACTCTAAAGTATTTTTGTACAACCATTCTAGGTTATTTATAAATGTAGAGTGTTACATTACTGAATATTTCTTGCAGCGTAATACTGTGTGTAGTGCTATGATTTAGTTGTTTGAAATCGATTTTGTATTTCCTCCTATGTTATTGACCTGCCTCCATAAAATAAACCTTGAACCTGTAAGGATCAATAAGGGGTTTGTGTTTACACACATTCAGGATTGTTTTGCCAGGATTTTAAACGTATTAAATACGTCCCGTATTTATTTACAAAGAAATCTGATTGCCGACCCGCTCATGTAAAACTCTAGTTTTGCTGTTCTCACATTACTTAAAAGCAAGCAGGTAAATACAAGACATATTGGATGAATTATCATATGTTTTAGTTTTTGCTGTTATTAGATTATTTGAAATGTATTAGCTTTATTTCGATTCACTGTATCCCTGTACCTACTTGGTGCATTTCGGGGTCCTTAAGTGCACACTCGCTGATACACACTGTATCACCAACTCGGATTAAAGTTCTCTATCACCTGAATGGATTTTATCATATTCATCTTCATCTTTTTTGGTGTTTTATAGTAAAGTAGCTCACACACAATCTGCCTTCAAACACCTTATTTTCAGTGAAGAGGCGACACAAAGTTTTGCCGGATTGACGAGTTACCGGAAAATCTCTGTCCACCTAACAGGAGTGTAATAAGCTTAAGGTCGATTAGTGTCTTTCCAGACTTTTTAACATTTTATTCACAAATAATTAAATAATAATAAAATTATTTTCCCAGCTGAGTTTTCCTATCTTCTAGTGTGATACTTGAACATGGTAAATAACAGCGTTGGTGTAGGAGTCGATAGCCTATGCTGTCTGGAGCAGATTGTGAAACATGATATCATTTTATTGGTCAATTGCATTTTCTCCCTGTTTGCACGTGCATGCTGCTGCGCTCCAAGATGCCAAGAGGCAGCAAAAAGTCAATGCGTTTGGATGAAATATATATAACGGAAAAATAATCTTTTCGTTTTTTTATTGGGAAGTATCACATGAAGACTTTATTGCTTGTCCATACTTACTAGGCACTACGCAATCTCAGGTCTGATGGTATTGTGGATGATTCTTGTGTATCGTATGGTGTAAATACATGTTACATAGGTGTCAACATCTATAGGAGCCTTTCCAATTTTTGACTCATTGCTATGCCAATATGTATCCAGACACCTAAAAAATTCCCCTGAAAGAAAAGACTATTCACTGAAGTGGAAAGGGAGGCAGTACATCACAAAACTGCTGTGGTTACTTTCTTTTCTCATGGACTTCATTAAGGTAAAATATGGTACATGTATGCATGAGCTTTGGTCTTGTGAGTTAATGGAAAGCATGGTAGTGGAAAAAGCCTTGCTGTTTTCATGCAATTACTATGTGCACATCTGAAAAAGAAACTAATTAGCCACCTTGTTCATTAACATCGGTTCGGCATTTTTGTTTACTTATTGTCTACCTAAAGAGAGCAATGCGGCAACACTTTAATCCTTTGGTACATGTCCGCCACATGTGCATCCATTAAGTGAAATTTGGCTCCCATGAATTTTTAGTAGGCAGTCGTGAAAAATGCATGAGGAATTGTGGGATAGCAAGCGGCAAGAACTGCAGTCTTAGGAGAAAAGAAAGAAAAGCTGAGTTCTAACTATGTGCAAATTATAAGTAAGGGACAACTTTTTTACTGGTCAACATTAGCAAAAAATTACTAACCACACCGAACTGATAAATTTGTGCCACGTTGTTTGTTGCACTCATCATCTTGTAGCTAGCAAACCAGCAGAGCTGCTATAAATCAGTGCAACTGCATCATATAGCAGCATTTCTTACTGGAACGTTTGAGTTGAGAGAATCTATAGCCTTCCTTATGCTTTGGATATTCATTAATATGGCATTTAATGTTGCTGGGAAATGCTAAGTAATAAAGGAAAACTCTTTCTCTTGTGTCTTTTACAGCTGAAAGCAAATACTGACCTTTAGCTTGGTCTTTCATATTATATCTGAGGTTGTTGGAATTTTTTCTCTTCTCTAACTGCTTTAGCAATATACGCCTGCGACTTAGGCGCAACAGACAATCGCTAACCTTTTTATGGGAATAACAAGAAAAAAGCAGAAACAAAAAAAGAAAGTTGGAAACAGAATCGAACCGAATATTTTAATATTAACACATTATCAGGATAAATGCTTTTGTATAGGACTATTACCCTTACAGAAGATGTGTTACTATGTATAGAACTAATGTATAGAATGTTTTTTTCTATACTTTTGTCCATGAAACTGACACCTAATAGAGATTTTCACTTTTTGTGGAGTGAATATGGATGTCACTGTTTATGGAAGAGCAGTTTATAATGCATCAGGATTGTGATCTCCATCTGTTGCAGGAGAGATGCAAGCGTCTGAATGCAGAGGGTGTAACAGGAGGTAGAAAAAAGAAGAATGGCCTGAAGGGGTGTTGCAGTGCATAACCATAAACAACAGATAGAAAATTACAGTGTGCTTTAGTGGCAAGTTTAACTTGGCTAACACCTCTCTCTCTCTCTCTCTCTCTCTCTCTCTCTCTCTCTCTCTCTCTCTCTCTCTCTCTCTCTCTCTTCTCATCACCTACAGCAGCTCCCCAGGGCAGGCACTTAAATACTGCAATCTGTCTCTGTCTCTGTGTCTTGTAAACCCTCTTTCTCTCTCACTCTCTTGCTGTCTATCTCCAAGCCCCTCCCATCTTTTTCTCTCTGTCTTTTTCTCTCTCACTCTATCCATTTTTCATCTGCTCCCCTCACCTCCGTTCACCTGTTCATCTGCTGTAATACTGAGCACATGAAACAAGACAGATTGTTATAATGAGATGAGATGGAAAACTTGATGGTGGGAGGAAGGAAGAGAGGGAGGGAACAGATAAAAAAAAAAAGAGTGAAAGAGAACAAAATGGGATGTAAAAGCTTTAGAGAGCGAGGGAGCAAGAGAAAGGGCCTGAGGCAGCGAATGAATGCGCTAATTGCGTGGGCTTCGTTTTTTTTTTTTTTTTTTTTATCCTGCTTTTCTTTCTTCTTTCTCTTCATGACCTTGCTCCTTCACTCCCTCCCTCCCTTCCTCCCTTCCCAGAGCTTCCTCTCCTTCTCCATTCATCTCATCTTTCTGTCCCTTCTCTCTCCAAACACAGATGTCTGTTTTTCTTCTCACCCTCTCGGCTCCTCCGTGGACGTCATTTGCACTTCCTCGCTGAAAAGATAAAGATGGGAGGGAAAAAGAAGAAAATGCTGGGGGAAATTCTGCTGACAGTACAGCAAGCATAGAAGGTGGAAGAGAGGGAGTCTGTGGGTTTTGAAAAAAAAAAAAAAAAGAGTTAATGTTCATCCATGTCAGCATTTTAGAGTCTTTACCAAGAGCTGCAAGAGCCTGATTTGACAATCGCCATCGCTCAACATGTTGCCGCTATGACATGGCAGTGTTACACTATGACTTCTGGCTCTTCTTTCATCACTCTCCCTCGCTACACTTTTCTCCGCACACGATTAGATTCTTAGTGCCATGTTTTAATACAGATTGGTGTGATCATGGGCTATTTCATTCACAGATTAGTAATGAGAATGGGGTTATGCAGGATTATACACACACGCATGCATTCCACTAACATAACGATTAATACAGCTAATTGACGTCATCCCTACACCGAAAACAAGCTTAACTTAACATCCTTAGAAATGAATAAGAAAACTTTTTGCAACTTTTGTCGCAACCTTTTGTTTTATTAAATAAAAGCTGCAGCAAGAGAAGTTTTCCTTCTGTGGATCAGCCCGTCAAATCCGCATAAGATCGGTTGTCCGAATGTCCAAAAATTCTATTCAATTCCCCACCTTACCCCAGGCCAAGATGTAAAAGCAGGTACACACGTACGCAATGATTGCACTTACCTTTGCAGACACATAAAGACAGGAAGAACCACTTCGCTATATGGCATTTTACTCTATGCATTATTCATATAGAAAAGCATCAGCAGATACATTCAGGAAGACAGGTAAGTTGAAAGGGAGATGGTAAAACTGAGATGGAAAAGTGAGCAGAGGGGGAAAAAAACAGACTGGAACAGAGTGAGACAGAAAGAGAGATTATAAAATTGGGTCAGTTGTCACGGAGGAATTGTCTGGCCATCATGGCTCTTGTGGAATCCCTAAGCTCACGCGTGTGTGTTCTGTGTAGAATCTGTGACTCTGTATATGTGTGTATGAAGTAGATTAGCATTTATGTCTCTTGAGTCTACTCTGGCTAATAGCTCTGCTTTACGGGGAGACGGAATCATTCTCTTGTAATATGCTTCAAGCTCTATTACCTCTCCTCTCGATGTTACGATTATGGAGTACGCGCAAGACACAAACACATCTAACATATAGGCGATGCGGTAATAAATGTAGTTTAGCGATGGATTAGTCGGGGATGCCATAACGTAATGGTAATGGGAGAAGATCTCCTGCCGGGGAAGAAGATAAAGTGCACCACAGCAAACTTTGGCGTAAAGACTGAACTAAATCACTTCACACCAAGCGGCGATGTTCCTCGCCGCATGGTTTCGTTCCACTTCAGATACAACATACTGAACCCTCATCTCTCTTCTCTACTAATGTATTCGTGTTTTTGCTTAGGAGAAGTGTGAAGGGGTGTAATTTTATATGTGAGGAACAATGCAGGCTTGCAGTTTAGCTAAAAGGCATATTTATCACGCATTATCACAACTATGCATATTATCATAATAAGAAAAATGCAGGGAAATGATGATGTATTTGTCTGATTTCTGTTGTTTTGATTTATTCTAATTAGACTGTTTGATCCGTTAGTCTTCTTGAAAATCAAATTAACATTTCTGGGTGTTAACATTAAGTAATCACCTTTTTTTTAATTCCAATGATTCTCCCAAAAATGTAGGAATGCACTGTCTTGGAGCTTTGGAAAGCTTTTTTTCAGACAATGTAGCCCTTCTATTAACTGTCTGAAAATGAGCATCAGCAGGGGTGGATAAAGCATAAATGCATTAGCTAGCTCACCAGGCAAGAAAAAGCTCCAGTGTGCTACCAAACTACCCATGTACTGGTTGCCTGGATACATAATTGCAATATGGTAACTATTTACATGCATTACACAGATAAGACAAAAAGATGAGTATATGATTCTGTACTGCATCACAATTGTGTCCTTGATAAAAAATAAAATAAAAAGTGTACAGTGTTTGCCTTTTGTTTCTGTTTTAATTTTTGCTCAGTTTCATGAGTGTCTCCGCACATCTACATGCTTCTGATTAAGAGAAATCTCTCATCATGGCATGATAATTAATCCAATAGCCAATGTGAAAATTTGTCCTTAGCCAAGGTGTTAAGTTCAGCAGGTGGTATTTGCTTGTAAGTACACGCAATAGTGACAGCATTGAGGTCTAACACACCATCGTGTAGCACATTTATTAGTGACAGAACAGAATACAGAATTGAATAGAATAATGTAATCATATATACACACGTGTATATATATATATATATATATATATATATATATATATATATATATATCGTGGAAAAGTACATTTAATTCTGTAATTTAACTCAAATTGTGAATACATTTAATGCACACAGACTAAAGTAGTTTAAGTCTTTAGTTCTTTTAATTGTGATGATTTTGGTTCACATTTAACAAAAACCAAACCAAATCACAAAATCAAAAAAAAAAAAAAGAATACTTCATAAGGCTAATAAAAAACATTTGAATTGTTGGTCTTCTGGAAAGTATGTTTATTTACTGTATATGTGCTCCTTTTGCTTTAATTACTGCCTCAATTCAGTGTGGCATGGAGGTGATCAGTCTGTGGCACTGCTGAGGAAGGTTTCGTTGACAGTGGCCTTCAGCTCATCTGCATTTTTTGGTCACTTTCCTCTTGACAATACCCCATAGATTCAGGTCTGGTAAGTTTGCTGGCCAGTCAAGCACACCAACACCATTGTCATTTAACCAACTTTTGGTGCTTTTGGCAGTGTGGGCAGTTGCCAAATCCTGTTCAGCAGAACCATGAAGTGCTCTAAATTTTCTTGGTAAACAGGTGCAGTGACTTTGGTTTTTAAAAAACACAGTGGACCAACACCACCAGATGACATTGCACCTCAATCTTACACACTTTTTCTCACACACTTTTTCCTTTCACTCAACTTTCTGTTAACATGCTTGGATACAGCATTCTGTGAACAGCCATCTTCTTTGACAATACATGTTTGTGGTATACCCTCCTTGTGAGGGGTGTCAATGATTGTCTTCTGGACAACTGTCAGATCAGCAGTTTTCCCCATGATTGTGTAGCCTAGTGAACCAAACTGATTTAAAAGACCATTTTAAAGGCTCAGGAAACCTTTGCAGGTGTTTTGAGTTGATTAGCTGATTGGCATGTCACCATATTCCAATTTTGTTGAGTTTGGTGGGGTTTTGTTAAGTGTGAGCCAAAATCATCACAATTAAAACAACCAAAGGCCTTAACTACTTCAGTCTGTGTGCATTGAATTAATTTAATACTTAATATTTGAGTTGAATTACTGAAATAAACGATGAAAAAAAATGAACTTTTCCACGATACTGTAATTTATTGAGATTCAGTCTGTGTAAAACTAAATTACCCATAGACGCTTGAATAAATATTATGATTCTGTTTGAATCAACATGATCTGACATCAAAATTCAGTTGTCTCTTTAATTAATGGTATCCTTAATAGACAAAACCCAGCATTGGAATGGGATTGCAAACTCTACATCCTAGAACAAGCAACTCATTTTCGGCATCTTCTATATAAAATGTCAGTTGAATGAATGTCAAACTTCTGTGTTTTATGGCATTTGGCAGATATTTCGATCCAGTGCAAGTGACTATTATCTCATCTTGCTCGAGGGCCCAACAGCGGCAAACTTCTATTTAGAACAGAAGTTTAACACCTTAAATACTTAACTACCACTTCCCCACCTAACTGCCACATCTGATACAAATATACTGTATGTTGACTATTAACATTTCAATCATACACATGAATGCTGTGTAAACTATTTTCATTGCTAATGTAGTATAACCAAGTCAACCTCTAACACTACTGATTGTTCCTCTTTTTTAAACATGTTGAGTGTAGCCCAATGCATGTGTCAACCTTTGTGACATATAAACGTATTGGTCTCCTAAACGTGGTAACACATTTGGCCCACATGGAAAGTCTCATTAGCCTAATTAAACATATAGAAGGTTTCAAATATGTTGTGTGCCCTTTCTTATGTGAAACTGGGTTAGAATATAAATGATCCTGCATCGAACAATGGAGTTCTAGATCCTCTAGAAATGTCACCCATCTTGTTAAGCATTGCAAAGCTTTAGGTTTTAATCCTAACAGTGGCCTCATCACATATTAATTCGATTGTGCTAACAATTAAAAAATCATTAACTATAGATTTAGAGAAAAATATAGATAGATGTATTTGGTTATAGTGAAACTATACAGCATCACTGTTTAACTATTACCTTAATGTTACACATTGCATGCAAGATTCATTTATTCTTTTTTTGTCAATGGTGGAGCAGTAGCATTGATGTGACATAACCCCAAGAGCCCCAGTTTGATCTTAAGATCAGGTTACTGTCTGTATGAAGGTTTGCTTGTTTGCAACAGGCAGAATCAAAAGTCTTACATGGGAAGAGATAATTCAGTAAGTTTCAGGCTGGTTATGTGAGTTTGCTGTTTTGGGTTGTACAGTATCTTGTGGATGATATCTTATATCAGATCAAGTTCCCCCGTCATGGACTTTTGGTTCTTCATTTCTTGAATGGTACCAGTCATTACATATATAAAAAAAAAAAAAAACCTTTTATGATATTCACTTTATAATACTATAAGCCTTTTACCTCCAAAATGACAGCACAAAACTAGTTCTTTACCAAACACTCTTATAACTAAACTATGAGACATTAATAGATCTAAAAGGTGAACTGATTTTGCTCAGGAGAAGTTCCCTCAGAAAGTTAGCATCTCAATATAAATGTTCGGTCAGAGCTTTTTAGTCGTTGTTACATTTTGCTTGTTTTTTAAAAGCAGTGCCGTGAGACCTAGAATAAGCGGTGGGCATCTAGTTTGATTTCTCTTTTATTTCTTTTCCAGTCAACGCCCACAGGGAACCCGGACAGCAGCCAAACACCCGCCTCAGACACCAAAGGTAAGTGTGTATCTATGGCTCCAGCTTGTCTACTTGCCTCATTCTTCTTGACCCTTCAGTTGGTTGTGTATTAACTGCTTTTATATCGAATTAATGTTGCATGCTCGATTCTGACTGGACCGAAGGTATTGATTATTTTTCTATTAGAGCAGATCTGACAGCAGTTATGGCAGCAAGGTTTATATTTGTAAACTCATTCTGATGCAGTATCAATTTTGTAACTTAAACAGAGGCTTGCATATCAGAGTGTCTACATTCTAGTGAAGGAATGACTATTTAAAAGAACTGTATACAATTAAAAAGCATGACATGTTCACTAATATTAAAATAAATGCTAGCTTTGACAGATTGCTGTGGTAGAAAAGAAATAAAAACCCCAAATAAAAACACACAACTTTACTGTATCATTGCATTTGATTATCAGTATAATAGTGATAATAATAATAATAATAATAATAATAATAATAATAATAATAATAATAATCGATATTAATCAGTAGACTGACAATGATGTCTTGGACTGATTTTCTTGTGTCAATGTTTTTTCAGAAATGTAGTTAATTTGCTGCTTCATATATTTTGGTGAACATTTGATTAAAGTGACAGTAGAGGCACCACCATATATACAAAAGACGCTATGTTTAAAATTTACATAATTAGAAATAGTAAAAGGATAATTTATATTTAAAAGCACAATCTTTTTTGGATGTTATGTGAATTTTGGTATGGCTAGTGAAATCTTTTGACTTTGCAGTTTGTAAAGAAAAAATCCAACCTGTACATTCCTCAGCATCAATATCACTGAATTTATAGTTGTGCATCAAGACCAGAATGCAAAAAGACCAATACATAAGTTAAGGGAGTGGGCGAATTTTACTTTTATGCATTAAGATTGCGGTACAATGAAAGGCCACTTTGATTAACATGGGAGCATTTTGGACGTGGTGGTTTGCTCTTGGTAAACAGCATTATTGATTCGTTTTCAGTGAATGCTTTATTCTGGTCGGAGTTGCTTTAGTTTTAACTGCTAATTTGTCTATATTTTGAAAGATAGATCCAACTGCGTTCCTTTGTGGGCAGTTATAAATAAGAATTAACAACTGCGGAAGTGGCAGGAGTGGTTAGAAGTCTTTTTACAGTGGGTGGAAATGCAATTAAAATAATCTTGTGCACTGATTTGACTCTACAGTATAATATCTGTACCAATTGTGCATTCATCCATATCCTAAATACTGTTTGGTTAAGAAATGATTTGGTTATAAATGTTACTGTTTATTTATATCTGATTTGTTTATTCAGTAAATTATTTATTCATTCATATTGACTGATTTTTATTATAGGAAAGGCGTCTGCCACTGCAGGGAAGCCGGAGCAGGAGGAGGAGATCGATATTGATCTGGAGGCACCTGAGACGGAGAAAGCAGCTCTTGCCATCCAAAATCAGTTCAGGCGTTTCCAGAAGAAAAAGAAATAGATCAACAACTGTAATAAATGTAACAAAAATGAACAAAAATAAGACCTAGAAAGAAGTGGTGGTAGAAATTCAATTATTTTTTAAACAAAAGTACATAGTAGGCAGAAAAACTACAAGATTTCTTCTGCATGTTAGAAAGGGATTATTGGGCCAGGGGTGAAAAACAAATATAGTCAGGAAGTCGAATTTATAATCTAGCATGAAAGTAGTCAGCCATTTGCTTTCCCCTAAAATTAAAGCTCATAAATAACAATTACACAGAAATGGCAAATAGCTTTAAATGCATAACCTAAGAATTATCCTAAATTCCTGTATCTCAAAATAATCCAAAACCCCAAATAAAGCACCCCTAGTAAACTTAAACACTGTTCGGAATTCATAGTCCAAATGAAGTCCCTGCATTGAAAAGGAAGCCTTTGACAAGCAAAATTGTATTCACCATCCGTAGAGCAAGAACACGATACAAAAGAGCACATGTCTTGTTCAAAAGAGCACATTAGCATTTTCCAGCTCACACTTCTTGACTTCCTTTTCATTTCTTTCCTGCTCTTCTCTGTGGCACTAATGACAACTTGAGCGCAGTCTCGGATTTTGTTCTCTTATTTTGATTCTGTCGCGGAAACCAAATGGAAAGCATGTATTGTGTTCCCAGGTAACATTACAGCAATCCCTGAGGTTGCACTATGCAGTCACATTCATAGAGAAACAGACTAGTCAGAGGGATTTTCAGTGCATCCCCGTGGTATGCTGTTTCCATGCCAACCTGAATTATTGATACACCTTTGGTTGCACAAACAGCGTGCACAACTGATCAAAAAGCCAAGAACATTTGTGGTGAAAAAGAAAGAAGCAGTAGGACAACTATGGAGGGAAAATTATATGAATTAGCAAGAGAACCCGTCGGCACATCCTTAATACAATAGACCTTGACTAAGTAACTCTATTGAGTAACTCCATGAGGAACAAATGAAACAGTATGCTACATTTGAGGTGCTAGAGGTGCAAATTATACACGGTCGCATATTAATCGCACTAGACCTAATTTAGACCTTACTTCCCAGGTGCTAATATCCCAACATTAGGGTACTAAATACATATTGAGGAATAGAATTAGGACAGAGAGGAAATGGAGACTAGAAAAACCAATTGGAGCTGAACAATATGCCCAATTTAAACCAACCCCTTGAGCCATGAGCTAATTATAATAATTCGAAGCATCCATTCCCATCATTTTAACCACGGACAAGCACAAATACTTTTTTGTTGGCACGAAAAAGGTGAAGTCTACAAAGTACATAAAACACTGACCTGCTCTGAAAACACAGAGCGCCAACTAATTAATACTCTATTACTGGAATGTAACCTCTTTTTCTATTTTAAGGGCTGAGGCACAATTAGCACATTCAACACGTGCTCATTACACATGGTGACATATCTCTAAAACATCACTACATGCAAAGAGTCTACAAATGCATGGATTTAGCTTTTATCAGATGCAGAAATGCCAAAGCGCATTTACGAATACATCCCCCTAACAATTCGCATCCCATCTGACTGGTTATAGTTATATACTTGCTATATTTACCAAGAAATTCATGACTGAACCGTTTGAAGTTAATATAATCTTAACTATGTGAATATTTACACATTGTGAGTGTTAACATTCAAATATTTAAGTGTTACCTTGGCAATAAGTTATTTATTTTATTTAACTTTTTCTCTTCCTATAGCCCTTACCCATTTCTCCTACTGCTACACTTTATGGCCCATTTTAGGCATGACCTCCTTTCACTTTGCCTCAAGGCATCTCAATCTTGGATCTCCATACTTGGCATGCCGGCTATGCTGTTTGAAAGACAGTTTCAGATTTCTGTATAATACTCAATGCAGCTGTGATCTGTAGTTATATCTCAGTAGTTACAATTAAAGTTAAGTACTGTATATCCAATGTGAAGTACTGTATATCCAACCCACTCTATAACAATACAGTATATGCTCTAACAATGCTATCATATAAGTACACTTGGGAATAAGGTTTTTAAATTCGCCCGGTTTTAGCACTTCCATACCTCTATTTCCTTATCCCTGATCCAGACTTTCAATATGTGCTGCATGAATGCAACATGGCTTTGCTTAAAACGCAAGGAGTACCACCACCATGTTGTTTTAATGACTCAAACTAGTACAAAGCTGTGGGAGTATAGAAAATTTTAACCAATAGCCATGATACTTAGAACAAGGATGAACAATGCTGGCAAGGTGCCAGAGCCGCAGCCTGACCTCAATAACCCTCTTCAGGTGACCTTTTTTGAACGGACCGATTTACATTAATTTCTGTGTGTTGATTATAGTTGTGGGCCCAATCAAGAAATGTGGTGCTTCTGATTTCTGTAATTGCACCTCCTTGCTTTATTTCCATGTTTAATTTAAATTTTTATTTTTTTTTTTTGCTCCTCTATCAGAGGAAGTAGGAGAAAGTTGGGGGTTGGGTTCAATATCAACTGACATGATTTTGCTCACTAAATGACTTCAAAGTGATTTAATATATTGTTAACATACTGTATTGCTGTTGTATGGCAGTATATACACTACTGTGTTTGATTATACACTCAATTATCCTTATTAAAACTTGCCTGTGTACATCACACACTTGAATTACATGCTTAAGTTTTTCAAGAAATTGATATTAATGTACTTTCATACAAAGCTTTTATTTGTATTATTTACTTAATTTAAATCATTATGTACATTTTTGTGTTTGTGTTTATTTGGATAACAGGTTTTTTTTTTTTTTTTTTTGGTACGGGGGATTGAGCATTTGTACATCACATTCATTTTACTTTTCAACAGTAAGTAGTCCTAATGCTTAGGAAACAGCTGTGTATCCTCTCTCTCTCTCTCTCTCTCTCTCTCTCTCTCTCTCTCTCTCTCTTTCTCCTTGATTCCTCTGAGTTCATTTAAAGAAGTGGTACACCCTTCAGGATGACAGACTTTAATTAATTTCAATATTAGGGTGGTAGGATTGAGGGGATGTCAGTTAGAGTTTTGAGAAGCACCCATGGATTCTGTAGCTGCCTCTAACTAGGACACTGGAAAACATTTAACTGGATGATTGGATGTCAGTAGTGTTAAGAACTCCATGTCAATCCTTTTGAGGTTAAGCTTGAACATGGATATAAGTCACAGAAGCAGTCAGTATGTAGAATTTCTTACTGAAGTAATGCCCAGGGGAGGGGCATACAGATACCTTGGATTGGGACCAGCTCTCTATAGTTGCTAACCACATTTTTCCATGTTACCTAGAGAGTGGAAATGCAAAATGTTTGTGACATCACACTGTGTTTTAATACCACAGGTCCTGTTTTGTGTTTGGCATTTCAGACTATACTTTATATAATCCTGTGTGGCAAAGAAAGTGCATTCAAACATCCCTAATGTGTTGCTTTGAAATATTCACAAATTAAAATTTGCTGCAGATTGCTTAAAAAAACCCACCTTGTGTTTTTTTTTTTGTTATGGATTTTCTATTTACAGTGATTGTGCATGACAATACAATATAGATGACATGAAAGAGTAACAGAAGGAAGTGTCTATTAAAGTATGGATAGGACTGGATGAAAAGTCCCAACCTAATTCATTATTTTTGTTTGACATCACTTCCTGTGTGATTTGTTAAATCTTGGTTTGCGTCAACCCAGTATTCACAGGGTCATAGTAAAAGCTGTTGTGTTGCTGCTGATTTCAGACCTGTTACATTTTTCACAGAATAATTAAGTATGGCATTTAGTAGAGACAATCTGTTCTTAAATCAGCTGCTAAACAGAGAGTTCCCAGAGGATTTTAGTATCCGTGTTTTTTCTCCCATGGGCCTTACACATTCAACTGCTGGGGTGATGAGCCATGACTGAAGCTTCATTAGGACAGCAATTCTCCAGAGGAAAAGGCTCACTGTCCACAGGCGGTCTCTATAGATAGTCCTCGTGGTTAATGTGCATGGGGTAATAGAGAGCCGAGGAAAGAACTCACAGCATCATTCAGGGAATCAGGGAGATGCAAGGAAGCAGCAGTACCCAAAGGAAGCTGTGGATGAACAAAGGACACACAGGAACCTTTGTGTTTCCATTAAGGAGTGGAAAAAATGATGAGTGCTTCCACACTGATGTGTAGTGATAGATTGCAGACTCTGCTCAGACAGTCAATAAAGTAGTAGGAGTCGAGATTTGGAAAATGACAGATCACTTAATGTTTTATATAATGAATTAGTGGGATTATACGGTATTCAGGAGATGACAAAGACATTTGAATTATGTAATATATCGCATGATTTGCATAAATGACTACTGTAGTTCAGTGTTTGAAAGAACATTTAAAAGGAAAAAAAAAAAAAACATTAACACATTACTGCTTTAGTAATAGGCCTACTGCTTTCTACTTAGATTTCCAAATGAATAACCATAAAAGTTCCCACAGCCCACAACAGGTTAAAAAAGGTTAACAATACAAGTTAAGTGGTAGGTTACAATACAAAAGGCAATTAGAGAAAATGGTGCCTATGCAATGAAAATGTAGGTTTAAAATATTGTGTAAAATATTAATCCTTAAAAATCAGTAACCTTACACAATAAAAGAAAAATTCTTACATACTGGTTAATAATGTAGAATTTACTTGGTGTTAAGACATACTTTGCATCTTGTTGCAAATATCTGTAGCTTAACATTGGGGGTCATTGACTACAAAGCTACACATAGTATCAGTATTTACCTTTTTTATTATTAATGTTATAAGTTGTACAGCAAACAACAGCTCTACAGATTTCAAACAAACCAATTAGATGTTTTGTTATTCAGCCCCTAAACCAATCACAATTCTGGTTATTCAACAACCCATGCAAATGTTAAAGTTGGACGCACACAATTGTACTAGAGCTAAGATACCCAAACCTGTTCCAGCGCATAACACTGCTACAGAGCTCCATGAAGATTGTCATGGTTGGAGTGGAAGAATTTAAAGCTCCTTCATAGATCCCTCTGACCACCTTCTAGATGAACTGAAACACTTACATCTCAAGCCTCATCGAATATGTCTTGTGACTAAATGATTTTAAATTTCCACAGCTTCAAAGATCTACAGAAGGTCTTCTCCTGTTGGAAACTGAAGGTTATTATATAAGCAGGGGGACTACTGAAAATGGGTGTTTCAGAAAGCACGTGTGAGTGGCCAGGTGAGTACGGCCAGGTGTCCACAAACTGTTGGCCATGTAATGTACTATATCTGCACTAAAGCCAATGTTAGAAAAATACATCTAAATTTAAAAAAGAGGACAAGACTGTCCTTGTAACTTCGAATATGAAAACTAGATGAGCTTGTGTTTAATACCAAATTTTAAGGCGGATCAATAACAATTTGAAACTGATTGCACATGAAAGCAAGATCAAGAGTGAAACCATCAAATCCTTTTGAGGTCAATCTAAAAAGAAAATCTAACAAATTCCAAAAGGTTTCTGTAAACTACCTGTTACTAAAACATCAATAAACTGTGGCAGGTTGAGATTCCTTCAAGGAGTCCAGTTTCACACAAAAACATGCATGTAGATGGACTTTAAATAAGTATGGTATGGGCTTTATGAACATCACCAATTTGCTCTGGGGCCTGGGGTGCAATCAACATTCTAATTCATTCCAAATGTGTTGAGTGTTGAGATCAGAGCTCTAGCAGATCTTCCACTTCAACGCATGCAAAGTATATTTTCAATGGAGGTTGCTTTGTGCATAGGGGCATTGCCATGCTGGAGCAGGTCTGGTCTTCTCGTCAAAGTAAAGGGAACATTTTCATTCTACTGCATCCAAAGACATACTGTACAATTGAGTGCCTTCATCTGTGTGATTGCTGTTCATTCTTGGAATCAAATCCTTCGCATACAGAAGACAAGCTGCAGCAGTTTTAGACCCTATTAAAGCTATTATTTTGGCAGCAACGCCACTAGCATGAATTAAAACTAGTGTATTTGCATTGAGTATCATGTAGTGCTTCTCCCCTGGACTGGCTGACAGCCTAAAGAGTTTCACAAATCAGGAAAACCCTTATCCATGATGTAAGTGTTATGCTCAAAACCAAATGAGGGAAAGAGAACACCTTTTGTATGTGTGCTTTTGTTTGTGTGTGTGTGTGTGTGTGTGTGTGTGTGTGTGTGTGTGTGTGTGTGTGTGTGT
>JAAIIK010000059.1:2417199-2437192 GCA_014706435.1 Silurus glanis | reverse complement strand
TGTGTGTGTGTGTGTGTGTGTGTGTGTGTGTGTGTGTGTGTGTGTGTTGTAACAGCAGTACAAAGTGCTGTTATGTGGGGGTGGAGTGAGAAAGAGCAAGAAAGTGTGAGATGGAGTGAGTGAGAGAGAGAGAATGAAAGGGAGAAGGGGAGGAGAGTTATGTTTCTAATAATAAACCACAGAGAGAGAGAGAGAGAGAGAGAGAGAGAGACTGAGAGTGACTGAGGTATAGAACATTGTGAGAGGGTCAGTAAATGGAAACAAAAAGGAAGAACAACGGAAAGGAGGGGGTGGTAGAGCGAGCATGAAAAGAGCTAAAAAGATTACTTTCAGAATAGGGCATATTTAAAATGTGCCTGTAATGTACACAGTGTAAAGTGTAAGCACATACCCACAAGCCCAGAATAGTCCCAGAATCATAGCTCATTTTAATGAGTTGATTGGATTGATTCATTGTATTCATGAATTCACAAGTTTCATTAACTGCCCATATGATATAAATCTCTTTTTAATCAATAACATTGTTGAGTGCTTCTTTGAAGTTATTTCTTTTTTTAATTATTAATAATGATGTCATGCTTTTTGGCCGACCAGATGTCTTTATTCATATGATGCTTCGAAATGATAGCATTGACTCAAGATGCTTTTCAGTTGAGTGTACATACGGAAAGCATTTCAATCTGCATCAGATTGATGTAAGGAAAATTATGTTGTGTTGATGATTGGTATGTAAATACATCAGCATCAGCCGTTTGGGTAAATCATGAGCCTAACCCTAACCCTGACAGACGCGGAAAGCCTTTGTGGCATGGTGGAGCATTAAACTGGATCATTTGCTGGATTGTGGCACTGCAGAAACAGCAGCACAGCTGGCTGAAATCTTCCCTCTAGAGGCAGGAGGTGGGAAAAATGACACACGTTTAACACTGTATTAGTACAGTACATCCTTAAATTTATATCAGTGCCTTGCAAAAGTATTAACCACCTGGGAACTTTTCCACATTTTTTGGTGCTAAAAAATCAGAATCTAGATGTGCAAAGCTAATAGAGATTCTTTATATAGAGATGGATTAAAGCCAAATTGCAGTCAATTGTGGTTCTATTCAAAGGGATGAATAGGTACAGTATTGCATAATTCAAGCAATTAAAAGTCAAATCAAACAAAAAGTCTCAATTAAAATGATTTAAATTCTAGACTCATGTATATGGCTCTATCCATGCAAAATGTTGTGAAAGATCTTGAGATGTCTAGTTTTGGAGCACAAGCTCACTGTAGTCTTGTTCTAATGTGACAGTGAAAAGTGAAAAAGTGATCTGCTGTTGCAGCCCAATCAACTCAGTCAATGTGTTCATTCTGCTCACCACATAGTGGTTATTTGACTTAATGTAGCTTTCTTTTAAGCTCAATCAGTCTAGCTATTCTCTCTTGACTGCTCTCATTAACAAGGCATTTCCACAGAACAGCCACAGAGCTGTTTTTTGGCATCAATTTGTGTAAACTCTAGGCGCTGCTCTGTTCTGCATGAGAATCACAGATCCCAGATGGTTTGAATAAAGTTGGAATATTAAGAATATAATCACCTGCTTGATTTCTAGTCTTCAACTGTACAATACTGCTGCTCACAGATGGTCACCTCTTCTCTCAGCCTGGCTTCCACTACTCTTTCCCATAACTTCATGGTGTGGCTGTTAATCTTTATTCCCCTGTAGTTACTACAGGTCTGCACATCTCCCTTATTTTTAATGACCGGTACCAGCACACTCCTTCTCCATTACTCAGGCATCATCTCACCCTTCAAAATCTTGTTAAACAATCTTGTTAAAAACTCCACTGCCATCTCTCCTAAACATCTCAATTCTTCTACTGGTATGTCATCTGGTCCAGCAGACTTTCCACTCTTCTTCCTCTTAAAAGCTGCTCTCACTTCCTCCTTACTAATCCTATCCACTTCCTGCTTCACCATCACCACATCATTCAACCTTCTCTCTCTCTCTCTCATTTTCCTCATTCGTCAAGCTTCTCAAAATACTCCCTCCATCTTCTCAACACACTCTCCTTACTAGTCAACACATTTCCATCTCCATCCTTTATTGCTCTAACTTGCAGCACATCCTTCCCAGCTCGGTCCCTCTGCCTGGCCAATCGGTACAAATCCTTTTCTCCGTCCTTAGTGTTCAACTTCTCATGCAGCTCCTCATATGCCCTTTCCTTGGCTTTTGCCACATCCCTCTTTACCTTTTCTCTTTCCAGATGTCACACCAAGTACCTTTTTAGCTGTCTCCCTTATCACTTCTGCAGTAGTTGCCCAATCATCCAGCACCTAATTACCACCGAGCCTCTGTCTGACCTCTTCCCTGAACCTCACACTACACTCTTCCTCCTTCAGTTTCCACCATCTTGTTCTTTTTTCGGCCCTCACTCTCCTCCTCTTCTACTTCACCTCCGAAACATCATACAGACCACCATCCGAAGCTATTTAGCTACACTGTCCCCTGCCAAAACCTTACAGTCTTCAATCTCCTACAGGTTGCATCTCCTACATAGAAATAGTCCACCTGTGTGCACCTTTCTCTGCTCTTATACGTCTCCCTAAGCTCCTCCTTCTTTTTAATATATTTATTTTTTAATGCCACTTCCATCCTTTTCGCAGAATCTTCCACCATCATGCCCACTGAAGTCTGCCCCAATCCCCAATCTTTCTTTCTTCCTTCTTTCTTTTCTAGGTAGTATATATATATATATATTAAGCATTTATTTGTAATTGTCATGTGCAGAGGAGGGATATTTGGTATCTAGGTAAAAGTATGGTGAGGGGGGCAGGAGGAAAGGAGGAGGGCCACGGAGGAGGTTTATGAATTGGGTGAAGGTAGACATGCAGGTTGTTGTTTGAAACTGACAGATGTGGAAGACAGAGTGGTATGGAAATGGATGATCTGCTGTGGGGACCCCTAATGAAAGCTGCCAAAAGAAGAAGAAGAAGATACAATATCTTCTCTTGTTTGTTTAATTATTTGATTCCAGGGTTTCACCACCCACAGCATTTTTGCCACACCCAGAAAAAGGCAGGACTACGTTCTTTTAAAAGTTTAAACCGATGTGTTTACCTCTGAAGTGGAAAAACGGGTATATCCTGTATATGCCTAGGAACACCTAAACGCCACTAAAAGAGAAGTGAACAAGCAAAAGGGCACAACACTTCAATTTCAACATGCAGAGTAAGTCAGCGAAAAGTTTTTTCTTTTTACCTGTTTTCTGACTCTTTCTCTTCTTCTCCTTCTTCTTCTGATTATTATTATTATTATTATTATTATTATTATTATTATTATTATTATTATTATTATTATTATTATTAATTTATCTATCTATTCTAAAGTGTGCATTGTGGTATTGTATAGAGGGAATAAAGCAGGCTGTGGTTTGCTTGTACCAAAGAGATGAAACATTTATTTAAACAACCTAGTGATACATTTTGTGTAATACACATCATAACATTTCTTACAGTTGTTGAGCTTTAATTAAAAAAATATTTCTGTGTTTCATATTACATTCAGTAATTTCAAATAAGAAATTACTCCTATGTATTTTCAAAGAACTTGATGAGCAAAGGCCAATGTAAAAGAAACGTATTTTTACTTAGACGCTGTCGTCTATCCTGAGCTACTGCATTCCTAACTCATCGTGCTTTTCATGGTTCTACAAGTACTGTGTTTCAGTGTTTTAGCAGTCAGGCTAATTTTAGTTGTTGTTTTAATGACTGTGTGTCTGTATTCCTTTTTTTATGGCTATGAAATGCAAACGAAAATTGAGAAAAAAAAGTAGTAAAAAAGATAGGTATTTGTCCTCAACAATCTTTTCAATATATCTTTTTAGTTTTCTCATGTCGGCAACATCACCACAGTACATTTGAGCAAAATGAAATATTTATACATACCTTTAATAATTAGGCTTGCGTTTTTTTCCTATCCAACAACTTGATCAAAGCTTGATCTTCACCTTTTCAGGAAAGGAAGATAAGGTCGCAAGTACACTGCTATATAGGCAAAACAATATTTATTTTGTTAAAATTTAATATTTTGTAGCAGTAACATTTTGTAATCCTTCCTGAATGGCTTTCCACACTTTGACACATATCTATATGCTTTGTAAATAAAAAAAACATATTCTATATAAAGCTAAACAACTGAAATCTCTCTTTTTTCTAGGCCCAGCGTCCAAAGCCCGCACGCTTTCAGAAGACCAATTCTCATGCTCCATTTGTCTAGACGTGTTTGTGGAACCTGTCTCAACACCATGCGGACATAGCTTCTGCAAGGCCTGCCTGCAAGGCTACTGGAACCACAGCAACAAGATTCTGTGCCCCATGTGCAAAAAGTCCTTCTCCAAAAAGCCAGAGCTATGCGTGAACCGTGTTCTTGCCGAGATCGCAGAGCAGTTCCAGGGCCTTTCTGTCACGCAAGCAGGGGGTGCTGAAGGCGTGATCTCACCAAGACCCGAAAGAAAAGATGAGGACAGCGGTGAGTTTGCCAAACCTGGTGATGTGCCCTGTGATGCATGCATTGGGAGAAAGCTGAAGGCCTTGAAGTCTTGCCTAAGTTGCCCAGGGTCTTTCTGCGAAACCCACCTGAGGCATCACAAGAAAGTCAAGGCCATGACCAAGCATAAGCTGGTGGAACCCATCCATCACTTGCAGGAGAAAGTGTGTAAAAAGCACGAGCGCCTATTGGATGCCTACTGCCGCAAGGAGCATGTTTGTGTGTGCCGCGAATGTGCTGAGGATGCACATAAGACACACAATATCATCTCGGTAGAGCGTGAATATAAGAAGTTATCGGTGAGTGGGTGGAACTGATTCAGATATTTTGGTCTAAGACACAAGTATCTGACTTAAACACAAGATTAGATTTCTGTTTTAGTTCAAGCTTCCCAAAAGCCTCTGTCATTTTTTTTTTGTGCTAATATATTTTCTAAATTTTGAATGTTGCACCTAATTTATTTTGTTCACAGCTCGGTGGTTATAAAACATGTTTGCCTTTTGTAAAAGTAATTGAAATTGTATTTTCTGCAGAGTCAACTGGGGATGCGAAGATCTGAGCTGAAACATCTGATTAAAGAGAGAGCCAAGAAACTAGAGGAAATCAAACAGTCTATTGCAGTTATCAAAGTGAGTCCTGGATAATAGCATGAAATTGAAATAAGACCTAAAAGCAATTTGCAATTTTCTAATTACATAGCTGTAATTTTGACAGCAATCTGCTGACTATCACACCCACTGAGCTGAGACTCTGTATGTCTTGCATTTTAATCCCACATTTACACACTAGCAAGTTTTTCTTAATCTTACATTGCCCAGATCATTATATGTGAGCTGCTTGGTGTTTTTACATGTAATATTTATTTCTGTACAGATGCATTTAGCTAACAGTTGACAAATCAACTTATATTTTTACATACAACCAAAATATCACTATTATTTGAAAGCAAATTAATTGTAATTCAAAAACACTTTGGCAGCATCATGTTCACTTACACTAAATAAACTTACACAATACTTACAGAGACATTTTAGAGCATTTTAAACAATGCATTTTTACAATTAGTTTCTACCTGCATTAAAAATAAATCCTGCTTATGGTCACAGCAGGACTTGCCTCTTAGTATTCCTTAATTCACATCATTTCCAAATTTGCATAAAACCAAATTCATCGCAATGCCCAGTAATGTTTAAAACAAAGAATCAGTCATCATTATGAAACTTAGATTCTTACCAAAGTCTCAACACAACGTTAATATGTTCTAGTATAATTTTAACAAACTCAATCACAAAGTCAGATGAGCTGGCAAGCAGAACGTACAAACGTCATATAACTAGTATACAATTTAAGTTAAGAGCTTACACATATATACATGGGCTGGACTTTTACGTGGCAAAAGCTGATTTTGATAAATTCACTTATTCCTAAGAGTGAAAAAAAAAATCATATTGGTCAAATTCAAAGATTTGTTTTAAACAGACATTTCAAAAAGGAATGAAATAAGCTTCCCTTCACTAATGTCTATACAGCTGACTTTACATTCATTACATTCTGTCACTATCACTGGTCAACTCTCATTAAAAATGAATGAGTCCCACTGGCTAGTGTTGGGGCAGTGGAAGGAAAAAGGTCAGCGCTATTCCAGCTAAAGCTGAACTTTCAGGTCAGATATGGTTAAACAGCTAAATGAGTTGAACAAACTAGCAACACTCATTTGCTCTGCAAAATGAATTCAGGGAATTTTGTGAATCACACTTGTCAATAGTGCTTTTTTACATTACATGACTTTTTAAGTTAGAGTTATT
Organism: Silurus glanis; assembly: GCA_014706435.1. Classification (NCBI taxonomy): domain Eukaryota; kingdom Metazoa; phylum Chordata; class Actinopteri; order Siluriformes; family Siluridae; genus Silurus; species Silurus glanis. The sequence goes on along the minus strand of JAAIIK010000059.1, from coordinate 2,430,854 downwards.
ACATGACTTCTAAACATTACAGTCAGCACGTCTTTATATATTATATATGTAATGTTTAGTGGGATACCATTTAGAAGTGAAAGCATTCTGTCAAAAAACTGAGTCTGTAATGTTTGTATATAGCTGTATATTTAATTGGTTCAGACAGAAGCTTAACTCCAATTTACACAATTGTACAGACAGATCTTTGAGAAATAGAAACTCATTTCTGAAAAAGGATTTAACTTTCAGAAATATACTCAGGTGTGTGTCTAAAAGAATGATTGCACTTTGATGTAAAGAAGATCCTTTTTGTCTGACTATAGACAAGGTTCATTTACTTAACACGCCTGTTTGTGCAAACTCATGACTTTCATAAGCTGACTCGCTGAACCAGTAGGACGGCTGCAAATATTTACTTTCCACACCCAACCTTAGTGCCATTAGAGGACTGTAGGAAGTTAAGAATATATGAGTAAAATAAGTAAGAATAATATATATGTATATATATATATATATATATATATATATATATATCCCACAAAGATTACTGAATGCAGTATGACAGTATAAAATTCAGACTTTCCAAAAAGACCTGCTTTAGGACATCCTTTGTCAGTAACACACAGAGGTTTCGCATGGAAGCTGTGAACCGGTGCTATGACCAAATCATAATCTGATAATAGAGCCCTGCTGGAGCTGTGTTCGAAAATATAAAGATAATGAAGTTTTGCAGAGAGACCGATACAAAAAAAAGGAAAAAAAAAAAAGCAAAAAAAAAAAAACAGCTGTTTTTCTAACAACAAAGATGTTTACTCCCACACACAAGTTTAGAGCCAAAGATTGCACATTGTACGGAAGTGATTGTCAGTAACTTACAGCAATAACACTGCACAGTAGATTTCAGTGTGTTCAAACTAAAAAAAAAAAGCCATTGTGTGTTTATTAGGTTTTGTAGTTAAACCAGTCAGACCAGTCACTGCCAAAGCCGTGGGCAAGGTGCTGCCATAGACCCTGTGAACATAGATGTACACTCTTGTTTAAATCTAAGGAGGATGTAGTGCTTTAACCTAATGGATCACTATGTCAATGTATATCACATCACTACATAAATAATACCATATCTGTCAACTGTAGTAATCCTACGTAAGTATTTACCATGTTAGAGGCACTTGACAGATGCAGGAGCGCGTTTGGCAGATATTAATAAGCACAATGACTGTGGTACAAAAACAAGAATCAGATTTGGAATAAAAAACTGTCCAAAGGTCAGGTGATCATCAAACAGGATACCAAGATCTAGACAAAAAATGAAGAACATGAAGCAAAAACAGGTCGAGATCAGAGTAGAAAAACAACATAACAAGGCTTGGTAATGTCAGAGAGTAAAGCAACTGAGCGTATACCTCGCAATGCTCTCGATGCATCAAGGCTGAGAATGTCTGTGTAATTAGAGACTGGTGTGACTAATCAGTAGCTTGGTGATCGTAAATGCTGGAGTGTGTGCAAGTTGTGGGAGTCTGTAGTGGCCATGTTTGAAAAATTGCAGGGAAAAAGAGTCTGAATTGGGCAGAGATCCGACATTTACATTTACATTACATTTTGCACATGTACAAAGGTTTTTTTTGAGTCTCTATCATTGAATAAATCTACACTGGTATGCTAGATTACAAACTCAAGATAAATCAGCCTGCAACTCTGTTGAAAGGATTTTATCATCTAGGGCAAAGAGTTTATCCAAATTTCTCTTTGATGCATGTTTCTAGCATAGTGCATTAATACAGTACTTGCAGTGGCTACAAAAAAATCAGTAAGCAATGATGTAATGCATTTTTATTGCATCCTTATGTTATCCTAAAATGTTATAATGAAAACCCTGAACAGCACAATGCGAAAACAAATAAATACAAATGCATGTTATTTATGAGGTTGAACATAAAGTTAAAACACCATAATATCTCAAAATAATGAGTTGTTAATTGTAAAGTAATGAATATGTTGAAATTAGAACATAATAAGTAAAAATAATCATAAAAAAAATGAACAAAAATATTCAAGTACATTATTTTTAATTCATAAATTAAGTCAAAATAAACAGTTCGAATGTAAAAATAACAAGTTTGAATAATAACTTAGAAAGTTACAATAAACAGTTGATGTGTCAAAGTTTCTCTGTGGGTTTTTGGTTAAACAGTCAGCAAGGATAGCTTTGACATTTCAAGGTCAATATGACTAACAATGTGTGTATGTATGTATGATGTAGTCGAGCAGTCAGCGGGAGATCGAGGAGAGTTGGACTGTGTATGCTGAGCTTCAGAGGCTGCTGGAGCAGAGTCAGGCCCAGTTGGTGGAGCACATCACGTTCCGGCAGAAGCTGGCTGAGGAGCAGGCACGAGATGTGGCTAGTCGTCTGGAGCATGAGCTTAACATACTCAAAAACAGGAGCTCTGACTTGGACCTCCTCGCAAATACCCACGACAAGGTGCTCTTCCTTCAGGTATGTGTGTATACAGCAAACGTGCTGTTGAATACTTGACTCTGATTGGTCCAACTTTCTATAATGACAACTATGACAGCAGTGTTGAATGCAATTTAAATCTCATTCTAACACAATACTGTTTCTATAGTAACATCCATACAGGGATGTGTGTACAGGTATGTGACTGCTCAACATTATTTAAGGCTCATAATAAAGTGACTAAGAATATGCTGTTATTTCACTAAGAAAAATGTTTTTATGGGAAGGTAATAAATTCATAGCATAGGTAATTTAAAGCTGTTTCCCAAAAGTTAAAGTTTCCCAAATATACCTGAAAAGGTACAGGTGCTAAAGTATATATGGTACAAGACTAAATAATCAGTGAAAATTTTATTTTAATATGAGAATCCCCTTATTGTGCAGGTGCAAATTTGTAGGTGTAGTGAAGTGTGTGTTTATACGTCTGACATGCAACTTTTTTGGTTGTAGCTCTTGCCGGCTCTTCCTCCTCCACCTGAGCCTACTGATTGGACAGATGTATCTGTAAACACAGACATGCATCTTGGCACAATCAGGAAGAATGTCTCTTCGCTCGTCGAGAAGTTCCAGGAAGAAGTGAAGCGCCTCTATGGGAAAGGTAACATTGTTCAGAGAAATCAATGAAAATAATAAATCATGCATGCTACCACAAATAAAAGAATCTATAGGTGCCATATCTTATTACAACATATAGAGTTATTTGTTGTATTGTTTTTGTGTTTATTGTTTTTATACTCTAAATAACTCGTGTTTTACAGAGCTGAGAAAGATGCAGAATTATGCATGTAAGTGTTTTTCTTCAAATTTTCTCATGTTCTAATAAAAACACATAAAACCTTTTTTATTTGTTATTTACATAAAGTTAATTGTTGATATGGTGAAGTTCCTCTGGTTCCTCTTAATGCTTCTTCCTCATACCATCTAAATGTTTTTCCCCTTGCCACTGTCACTACTGGCTCTCTCATTAGGGTTAAACTAATAGGTACTAAACTTATAACAAAAACAACTAAGAAAATATATAAGCTCTAAAGATATATATATATATATATATATATATATATATATATATATATATATAAAATTATATATTTATATAATAATATTTATATAAATATATAAGATCTTTGTAAAGCTGTTTTGCAACAATGTCCATGTTAGAGTGTTATAAAAAAAAACTGAAATTGAATTGTTTAATAATGTGAACTTTATTTAACACTAATGAAAGGGGTCTCGTGTTTTAGCGTCTTTAAAAGAAATGGAAAGTTTTGAATGGGAAATCAGGACAAAAAACTCGCAGTAACATGAAAAGCTGTCTGTATTTTTTAGTAACTTTAAAAGAGAAAACCTCTTAGTGAACCAATGACTGTTTAGTGCTGTTATAACTAACAACGTGTACTAATTTCTATAGTCAACACACCTTTAAAACATTAAGTGTGAGTATAAATAGATACAAATTATGTAATAAATGGAAAAACTTATTTATAGCCAAATTGACAGTAATAACCTGTACTTCAGGATGTAATGAGAGATCATATTTTCAATCACGGAAGACTTACTCATTACTATTATCATTTATTTACTTTGGAAACTTGAAAGGCTAAACATAGACTACACTGTAATTATAATTATACCGAATGTAAGAATTTAAGAGTGATTGTTTCTGGTAATGAACATGAAATTAAGACATTTCCAGGATATTTCATGATGCAAACACAATTTTTTCATTTGATGGATTGATGGAAATGGGAAGTAAAATTAATTATCCGAACAAAAAAAAAAAAAATACAGAGCAGAATGTAAATATCAGTTGAATTTCAACAAAACTTCTAAGTTCATGAAGTGACTGTGTAGTGTGTCTCTGATTTTTTTTTCAATCTCTATAATGTCTTTGTAAAGGCGAGGTGCTTATAGACCCATCCACAGCACAGCGAAACCTGGTTGTCTCTGAAGATGGCCAGCAGGTTCATTATGAAGACGGCCGTAAAGCCTCATCCCAATCAGACCACCCACGCCGCTTCAGCCCGGCTCTATTCGTTCTCGCTCGTGAAGGCTTTTCCTCTGGCAGGCACTACTGGGAAGTAGATTTGGGACGGAAAACAGCATGGACCATAGGAGTGGCTCGGGCGTCTGCTCGTCGCAAAGGAGACATTCGTCTCAATCCTGAAGGTGGTTTCTGGTGCTTATGGTTAAAAAACAATGAGGTGAAAGCTTTGGCATCAAGCAGGATTCCTCTCCAACTACCCACACTGCCACATAAGGTGGGTGTCTACCTAGATCATGAGGGAGGACAGGTTTCTTTCTACGATGTGAAGGCACAGACCCACCTGTACACATTTATGGACACGTTCGGTGAGAGCGTGTACCCCATCTTCAGTCCGTGTGCCAATCAAGAGGGAACAAATTCAGGAGCATTGGCCATCACATCTGTGAAACACAGCTAAAGCAGCATGGTTGTTAAATATGTTTAAAGTCTACAGAATATATTACTAATGTTTTTAGACATACTGGACAATGACAGTTGAATAAAGGAAATACAAAAATCTTTGTTAACTTTAATAATGATACATGTTTATGTATTTTAATTAATACCTCAGTTTTAATACTTACTAGTCAAGAAATATGTATATTATTTACTACATCTGAATTTTGAAATATATTTGAAAATATTACAAAACATTGGGTTTTGAATTAAAAAAAAAACTTCTGGCAGGACATCTCTATTTTTATAATACAACATAAATGTACAAAATGATCATGACAATTGAAAACAAAAATAAAATGTAAAATATAAAAGTTATTTTATATAGACTATATTCAGAACTTTCTGCTTGCAAATCTTTGTAATGAACCAGTTTTAAAAACACAGCAGTCACGTATTTTTTGCTATTGTGATTATCTTACAGTTTCATTAGATTTTGGATAGTTACACTCCAATAACACAATGTGAAATCAGCCTAATCAGTTCTGTGTGTAATTAAATTCTACACATTTTATAATTCTTAAAATGTTAGCAATGTTTTATGCCTCTGTAAATAGAATGCAACAATTCTGTTGTACTGACATTGTCCAATCATGCAAAACAATAGTGTATTTTAGCTAATTAAAGCTTGTAATTTACACAAATAAATATACTGTGGCTATTTTAACTTAATTTTTGGCATGGGCATGAACAGAATATGTGTATTTGACAATGTTAAAAATGTATACCAAAGTGGAAAGGACTACTTTGCATCATTTTATTCTCACTTGTATGTTTTGTATTTTCAATTGCATTGCTTTTGCAATTCTGTGATTGGTGTAAGATTAACTACAATACACAATAATGATAGCATGTTATCATTTTATTTACTAAAATTAGATTTACATGTGTTTATTCTTTCTATTATTTGTACTTTGACTTCAATAAAATAAATTAGTGGAATCAGTGGTTATTTTCCCCTCCCTACATGACCAGAGCACTTACAAATCTTTAAGAGCTGTATTGTGCTTATAAAAGTATAAAGGTATAAATTAAGTTGAATAAGGGGTTAAATGTTTTTCTTTATGTCTAGAGGGACCCAATGCCTGAGAGCAAAAATACTAAACTAGGCTTAGGGAAGGGCTGGAGGGCTGATATTTTTGAGCAGGGTGTCAGCTGGGTCACATGTCACTGCTGTCTATAGAGGAAAGATCACTTCCCTGGTAAGTCTTCCATGTTAAATCTTCGTTGAACTTTATTATTCTGTAACATAAATCCCCCCACTTACCTACTGCTTAAACAAACATACATAACTATTTTATTTTCATGATTGGAAAATATGACCTGAGCAGTACATTATGCATGTTTGTCAGTTTTTCATGACTTTAACACTTTGCATAAAGGAAACGAATGCAAAAAGTTCAGACTATATCAAAAGTTCTATTCTGGAAATAAGTTACAGATATGAAATGCTCATTTATGAGTAGAGAGTTGAAACAGGGCAGTGACAAGACTAGTATATTTGGAAAAGTTAATCTTGGAAATCTATGAATAGACAGGCCTTGCCTTTCTGCTGCCTCTAAAGCTATGGTATGCTGCCAAAGGGTATATGCCAAAAGTCACAACAGAAGCGCTGCTGATCAACTAATCATGCCTACTTGCACAAATGTTGTATTATGGTACAGTGCTTTGAATAGGTATTCATCCCCTTTGAGGTTTTCCTTTAAATTTTTAGTGTACCTACAACTGAAATGGCACTAACAGGGATTATGTTATTAATCTAGCCCACAGTTTTGACGTGGAAGTGAGAAGTCAATATAATTCTCAAAAATCAGTTATGAACTGAAAATGCTGTAATTGCTTAAGTAGTTACTCCTGTTGCTGGGTAATCCCTAAATTACATCACGTACAGCCAGTTGCCCTCAGAAGTTACATATTTAGTTTTGTAGTTACTGTCAAATTTTCTCAATAAATGCTGTATCAACCTGTTCCAATAAAGCCAGAGTTTGTTGGAGAAATACAAATAGCATGATGAAGACCAATCAGCCATCTGAGACTATCTGAGAATTTGATTCTAAAAAAAAAAAATCCCCAACAGAGAAACCCAGACTAACAAATAATGAATATATGCATTTTTAATTTAATTAAATTACCTAGGCATCATTTGTACACTAAATGGCAAAAATACCAGTTCATTTCAAATCCAAGAGGGAAATATTGAGATATTTTAGTGGGGGAAAAAAAAACACTTCAGGTTCCACTGTAAAAAAGATAGTTAGTTTTAGTCAATTCACCTCTCAACGGTTTTATGTTATGGCTAAATGGTGTATGTTGCCACAACAACAAAAGAAAAAATATACAGCAAAAGACATTTTGAATCGTTCTTTGCAGTCATTAATAATAAAAAAGTGTGATTATGTAAAGAGTTTTTTTTAAACACAAATGAAAAAATGTTCGATTTCTCCAGGAATGGCTTCACCTACAAGCATGCTAGCAGAAGAGCAGGTCCACTGCTCCATCTGCTTGGATGTTTTCACAAATCCAGTCTCCATTCCTTGTGGCCACAACTTCTGCATGGCCTGTATTGGCGGCTATTGGAAAACCAGTTCTCTTTTCATGTGCCCCATGTGCAAGAAAACATTTTTCAAGCAACCAGACATTAGCATCAACACAGTGCTGCGGGAGATTGCAGAACAGTTTAAGGATATGAGAATCAAGCCTGTAGAGCATGTGCTGGAGAAACCACCAGAAGAGCTATCCTTAGAAATACCAGAATTGATTCCACCAAGTGGGCCTTTGATCAAGGGAGTGTGTTGTGATGTCTGTACTGGCCCTCAGCAACGAGCTGTGAAGTCGTGCCTGGTGTGCCTCACTTCATACTGCGAGGAACATCTAAAAACACACATGGCAAGATTTACTAAACACAAATTGATCGAGCCGGTGCAGAATCTGGAAGACCGCATGTGTAAGAAGCATGAGAGGCTGTTGGAACTGTTCTGTAAGAAAGATCAGATTATGGTGTGTGTGCTTTGCACGGAGATGGACCACAGGGCGCATTACACCGTTCCAGTCGAACGGGAATGGAGTGAGAAAAAGGTAAAACGCCAACAAATGTTTTGACAGACCTTGTCTTTATTTATCTCAGCTTTGCATATTAGAGTGTTTTCCCTGTATAGAGATTCAGTCTGCCAACTAAATCACAAGCTCTTATAAAGCCGTATTATATGTGTAAACCCAATTTTAGATGTGCAATTACAGCAGTCCTTTAAGATTACTACTTGTCACATAGTGAGACATGATCTCTAAAAAATCGAGTCCAAATTCTATAACAGGCTGTGCAGTAGCTGGTGTTCCCCATGTCACATTATACAATGATGCTAATGACAGACCTGTGATTAAATAAAATGACTACATTTTGCTTAATCAGTGTGATCAGTGCTCATACAGAAAATAGGGTTGCATAAACAGAATACATTCAAGTGAGCTGGAGATGATACGTGTATATATTCTGTACAAATTTTGTTTACATTTCAACATTACATCTACGGTTATTTGTAGCTGTCCGATGGATGCCACCTTCATATTGATAGATTTTAGTTGGCAGGACCGTTGGTTACAATGGCAATCCATCAGCCACCAGGAAACATCATTTGCCATATTGGTAGGTGGTAGCTTAATGGTGAAAGCATTGGCCCCTGAGCAAGGCCCTTAAGCCAATAGCTGCTCAGTTGTGTAAATAAGATAAATGTAAGTAGCTCTGGATAAAGGTGTCTGCCAAATGTCTTAAATGTACATATTTTAAAACTGCCGGTCTTTCAAAAAAAATTTTATAAATAAAAACTTTTCATGGTGTACGGTTTTTGTCTGCAATGGGCCAAAATTGTACAGTGTAAAGCTGGCTTTAGGGCAGAGAAAACTCTAAAATGTGTATAATTAAGAAATCAAGCGGCAAGAGCTAGAGAGACTCTAATGAGTGTATTAAATGGAAATTATCAGGCTCTCCTACGAAAAAAAGAGGCAGAGGTTCAGCAGATGATCCAGTTACGACTCAAGAAGGTGGAGGACATTAAACACTCTATCGAACTGAATAAAGTAAGTTTGGATCAACATACTCTTTATGTTTTATCAAATGGCATTGGTAATTAGCCTGTAATGCTGGATGGAAATCTAGATGAACCTGGTTGATAAGCTCACTATTTTTTATGCTATTGCATGCATGCCTATTCAATTCTTTCTGTCTCGCCCTCTTCAGCACAGTGCTCTTAGGGAGATTGAGGACAGTATGCAGGTTTTTTCAAACCTGATCCAGATGGTTCAAAAAGCCCAGTCTGAGCTTGTTTTTGCCATAGAAGAGAAGCAGAGAAAAACAGTTAGCTGGGCTCAGGGACTCATCGAGGAACTAGAACGGGAGATTTCTATGCTGAAGGCAAGGAACAATGAGATAGATCATCTTGCTCACACTGATGACCATATCTTCTTTCTTCAGGTAAAGTCATGCAGTATAATTTGGAAAAAGAAAAAAGTATATACCAACTGGCAAGTTAAAAGATTTGGCAAAAAGTCATTTGGTTGTTTGATTAGTTGTAGCTTGTATTCTTGCAGTTGGTCACAATGACTACACCATTTAGTAATAGTCAGTATTAGTCTTATTTAACTTTACATTTCCAGAATCTTCCATTGCTAATCACACATCCACAAACAAAAGATTGGTCCGAGGCTCATGTTCCCACTGAGCAGTGTCTGGGGACAATCAGAAGAGCTGTGTCCAAACTGGAAGAAACCCTCACAGAAGAAATAGACAAATTGGCAGAAACTGGTGGGTCCTTAATTCTTCTACACAGGTTTTGGATCTACTTTACAGGCACTTTTTCTTTTGTTTAAAAGAAAATAAAATTCAAATTCTGGTCGATTTCCTTTTTGGTTTGCTTTTCTTTCACTTCACATAATTAAACGAACCTAATGAATTATGAGTAACTTCAATAATAAAAAAACTGAAAGTGCCCTAATATGCATACTGAAATGTATTTTTATCTTTCCTACAGAGCTGAAGATTGTTCAGAAGTACTCAAGTACGATTTGTGTGTTAATTCAAATACATATGAAATGTCTTTTAAAGTTCTGTGATTCCATTTAAGTTTCTTGTTTTTTTCTTTTATAAAGTGGACGTGACATTTGATCCAGATACGGCCAATCCTTGGCTGCAACTGTCAGAGGACAGAAGACAGTTGCGTCACCTGGGGACATGGCAAGACCTACCTGACACCTCAGAGCGTTTTGACACAGTGGTCATTACTCTGGGTCGTGAAGGTTTTACCTCTGGCCGCCATTACTGGGAAGTCGAAGTGGGTGAAAAAGATGACTGGTATCTGGGTGTCACCAGAGCATCTGTCAACAGGAAAGGACGCATTGCTATAAGCACGACTCAAGGCTACTGGGCATTGGCTATGAAGAAAGGGCAGGAGTACAAAGTCTCCTCCTCCCCACCTTTTAATCTTTCTATAAAGCCCAAACTGAAGAGAGTGGGTGTGTATGTGGACTTTGAAGAAGGACAGGTGTCATTTTATGATGCACTTTCACGAAGTCACATCTTTACATTTATGGACTCATTCCAAGAGAAAATGTATCCGTTCTTCTACCTTTACTGCTGTGACAAGGCTTCAGATATACTGAGCATCTGTCCAATAATGGAGATACTACAGAACAAACAGTGCTGAACATTTTTGCAAGGGCAGTTTAAAATGGATTTTGAATGAAGACCTGCTCATTGTAATGTTTGTGTTATGAAACAGTTGCTTTGTTGCTTTAACTGACACCTAGTGGCTGAAGTGTAGTGAAGCATCAACATCGCCCCCAGTGTTAATGAGATGTAATTGCTGTGCTTCAAAGTCAATGACTTACAGTAGTAACTGATAATCAGGTTTTTGCTTTTAAACTTATTATAAGAATAAGAAATGTCTTAAATGAACTGTTTCCATAGTGTAACTGTTTAAGGTCTATGGTTTCAAAGGTTTTAAAACATGGCTAATGAATAAAAAATGAATAATTTACAGAATTTATCTAAACTATTTTATTATTATTATAAATTATTGATTTGAGGCAAATAGTTGGATTATAATCAATAAACCAAATTGTGCTGCAATTTAATTTGATTTATTGACTAAAATACAATGTCTAGTCATCTGTTTATTTACATGTAGCATTTGGTACACACTTACTGTACTAAAGTGTTTTCTAGTTTTCATCAAAAATCTCTCCTTATACTAGTACTATATACTACTAGTTTATTTTAGTTTAAGTACATACTATATACTACTATAGTACTAGTAAAAATATTGACTATTAAACTAAAACCTGGAAAAAAATGTGTGGGGCTGCTGAGGTAACATTGTTTGCTTTTCTTTTTTTAAGGTGTGGCACAAATCAAATCTTTGAGGCTACAAAATAAGTATCTTGTGGCCATGGTTTTGAGACTTCATCTACATGTTAAAGGTGACCATAATCAACCGGAAACAGTAACATGATTTTATCACAGGGCGTTCATCTGAAACGCAACCAGAAATCCACATATAAACTGCAAATAATTTGTATTTTGGAAAAGATTTTAGCTGAAGCACTTAAACAAATCCCTAGATCTTAGGATGTTTGCTTGCTGTGTACACTCCTATTCAATTCTTTAATATTTTGCTGTAAACGTATATAATCGTATACACCGATATACACATGAAAGCATGAGTTTTCCAATAATCTTCCATTATCTATTTTTTTTTTCAGAAATGTAAATGAGTGGACCACTCAACGGCATGCTTGAATATGTTATTTATATTCCCTTAGTTACTAATTTGCTTTCATTTTTTTGATTCGTGTGACTGTGAATTCCGCCCACACACAAACTGTTCCCTAACACATTAATCGCTTAAATGTTTCTCACTGTCACCAAAACAATATTTTGTGGCATCTGTAACGTCACACCAGAAACATCACAACTGTGCTTCCAAGAAAACAAGGGAACTCAAACCATTATTTTAAACCATAAATAAAAAAAAATTCATAACACCAGGGCAATGTGCTTCTAAATGTGATGACATAGTGGAATTATAACAATAATCTAGGCATATTAATCGGCTATAAAGGCAATATTTGACCTCCTCTGTATCTAAACAAATGGCTTTAGGAAAAATTAAAATATTGTGGCAAGAATGATTTCCTTTGAAACCTTAAAATATGACATGAGGAAGCTGGCATTTAGGTATAAATCTAGTTGCACAACTTGACCCACAAGTAAAAATCGAAACTATCCCCGAGGTTTATGGAAATCCAGGCACACACATGCAAATACACACACGCACACACACACACACACACACACACACACACACACACACACACACACAAAGGGGAGTGCAATTCAGATGAAATGAAACTCAGACTCGAGTCAAGACGATTACATTTTACTTATACAGAGGAGTGTGATGAGAAAAAGGTTTTCAGGTGCAAGGGAAGGATTAGAATTCACCAAGGTAAAAGCTGACCTATTTTTTTTTTTTTATTTTGCACCATTGACTTTAAAGGTTTATCCAATTGATTGTTTATTAATATAATATTTTACATTTTTAATGTTCTTTTATTTATTGCTAGTCAATGCTAATCTGGACAGTTGAAAGTAATTGAAACTGGTGACCATTTTATTAGAATTAGCCAGTTTTGAAATTTCGTTGTCAAAACAAAGCATAGAAGTTAATTATACAACACGTGTTCCTGTTTGAGGATGCTTTCTCTCCAAGTTTTATTCTTTAGGTTGTATCAAATATGTGTTTACTGTCACTTGTTCCTACTAAATCTCCATCCAAATTTCCACGAAAGGCACCATGTGATAGGGTAGCATAGTGATTGTCAGCTTCCTCAGTGCTCCAGGTAGACAGTTTGGATGTGCTGTCTTGGTTTCATAGGTTCTTTAGTTGTGTCAATCTTGTTGCTGACATACACCAAATTTAGGATTGGTTGGCAAATGCTACCAGTCCTTAAAAACAGTCATCCCAATTCTTATATAAAACCAAATCTAGAAAATCCCTGTCCATTAAATAAAGAAGCAGGGTAGCCATTGCAATATAGGAAGTAGAGCAGTTTTAATAGTGAGAACTGACAAAATCAGTAAAGTGATAGGGACAAAATTTGTTGTCAAAAGGGTGAGGATGCAGTGTAAATTTTGTCTATATTACCACATATCAAAGCAAACTTTAGCATTAAGCATTTTGTATTAGATATGATGACAAACATAACTAAATTGCCAATCTTTACCAATTACCAACAGATAACATTTCAGCACCATCAGACCATGAATGGCATCACATCCCCCACACCTTCTCTACAGGACACTCCTGTATCCATCTTGCAACACCTCAAATGTTCCATTTGCTTTGACGTGCTGAAGAATCCTGTCACTACCAGCTGTGGTCACACCTTCTGCAAGAGCTGCCTGGATCGCCACATATATAGTAATAACCAAAACTGCCCATTATGCAAGCACAAGCTGTCCGATGTAAACGTGAACATTGTCTTAAAAGAAATTTTAAAGGAGGTCTTCAAGGCCCAAAAGCCAAGTCCAGATGAGTTCACTGGACAGTCGGAGGAGGTCCCCTGCGACATCTGCCCTGATACTCGAAAATATAAAGCAGTTAAATCCTGTTTAAGATGCTTGTTGTC
>JAAIIK010000059.1:2392393-2413741 GCA_014706435.1 Silurus glanis | reverse complement strand
GGTATGTCATCTGGTCCAACCGACTTTCCACTCTTCATCCTCTTAATCGCTGCTCTCACTTCCTCCTTACTAATCCTATCCACTTCCTGCTTTACTAACTCTACATCATCCAACCTTCTCTCTCTCACATTTTCCTCGTTCATCAGCTGCTCAAAATACTCCCTCCATCTTCTCAACACACTCTCCTCACTAGTCAACACATTTCCATCTCCATCCTTTATTGCTCTAACTTGCAACACATCCTTCCCAGCTCGATCTCTCTGCCTGGCCAATCGGTACAAATCCTTTTCTCCTTCCTTAGTGTTCAACCTCTCATACAGCTCCTCATATGCCTTTTCCTTGGCTTTCGCCACATCCCTCTTTACCTGCTGCCGCATCTCCTTGTACTCCTGCCTACTTTTCTCATCACCCTGTCGATCCCACTTCTGTTTTGTTAACCTCTTTCCCCTTATGCTCCCCTGCACTTCCTCATTCCACCACCACGTCTCCTTGTCTTCCTTTCTATTTCCAGATGTCACACCAAGTACCTTTCTAGCTGCCTTCCTCATCACTCCTGCAGTAGTTTCCCAATCATTCAGCACCTCTTCACCACCACCGAGCCTCTGTCTGACCTCTTCCCTGAACCTCACACTACAGTCTTCCTCCTTCAGTTTCCACCATCTTATTCTTCTTTCAGTCCTTACTCTCCTCCTCTTCTTCTTCGCCTCCAAAACCATCCTACAGACCACCATCCGATGCTGTCTAGCTACACTGTCCCCTGCCAACACCTTACAGTCTCCAATCTCCTTTAGGTTGCATCTCCTGCATAGCACATAGTCCACCTGTGTGCACCTTCCTCCACTCTTATACGTCACCCTATGATCCTCCTTCTTCTTAAAATAAGTGTTCACCACTGCCATTTCCATCCTTTTAGCAAAATCTACCACCATCTGCCCTTCCACATTCCTCTCCTTAAGGCCATACCTACCCATCACCTCCTCATCACCTCTGTTCCCTTCACCAACATGCCCATTAAAGTCTGCCCCAATCACCAATCGTTCTTTCCTAGGTACACCATCTACCACTTCATCTAATTCACTCCAGAATCTTTCCTTCTCCTCCATCTCACAGCCAACTTGTGGAGCATAGGCACTGATGACATTTATCATCATCCCTTCAACTTCCAGCTTCACGTTCATCACTCTATCAGAAACTCTCTTCACCTCCACTACACTCTTACTGTACTCTTCCTTCAGAATCACCCCTACACCATTTCTCTTTCCATCCACACCATGATAGAACAGTTTGAACCCACCTCCAATGCTCCTGGCCTTACTCCCTTTCCACTTGGTCTCCTGAACACACAACATATCTACCTTTCTCCTCTCCATCATATCAGCTATCTCTCTCCCTTTACCAGTCATAGTACCAACATTTAAAGTACCAACCCGAACCTCCACTCTCCTACACTGCTCCTTTTCCTGCCGTCTCTGTAGACGTCTTCCTCCTCTCCTTCTGCTCCTTCGGCCAACAGTAGCCCAATTTCCACCGGTACCCTGTCGGCTAACGATACCTGTGGCGGTCGTTGTTAACCCGGGCCTCGACCGATCCGGTATGAAATTCTCATTTGTGATCCGCATATTTGATTTGGCACATGTTTTACTCTGGATGCCCTTCCTAACGCAACCCTCCCCATTTACCCGGGCTTGGGACCGGCACTAAGAGTGCACTGGCTTGTGCCTCCCTAATGGCTGGGTTGGGAAAACGTCTACAGTGTATCAGCTCCTAATGCATGCAGCAGTGTTTTGGGTTTTAGCTAGCAAATCTGAACAGTTTA
The DNA here is from genome assembly GCA_014706435.1 of Silurus glanis. NCBI lineage: Eukaryota > Metazoa > Chordata > Actinopteri > Siluriformes > Siluridae > Silurus > Silurus glanis. The sequence continues at coordinate 2,411,925 of JAAIIK010000059.1, read as the reverse complement.
GTGTTATACGGGGGTTTCGAAACAAACAGCAAATTGTCTTCCAAAAAATAAAAAAAAAAACGTTTGTAATGCTTATATTTATTATTTAGGTAATTATTAGGTCCATAACTACATAATCTTTCTGTATAGAGTTTTACTATACTAATCGAGAGCACTGAAAAAATTGGACAAATTGGCAAATGGTAAAGTCACTTAACTTTATTGACCTATACCTAGTTTACTAGGGGATCTTATTATGGCCTATTTGATGATTTTTAATATTGTTATTCCTGTTGTCTGCCTGCACTTAATGACAGCAGCATAAAGCTTTATAAAGCTGTGTGAACCTTCCCAGGAATCTATTGAATGTCTTGTTTTTTGAGGCTTTAAGTATCCACTAGGGGGCTCCAGAGGTATGAAAAAAATAATAATAATTAAAAAAAAAAAAAATAAATTTATATATATATATATATATATATATATAATTTTATAAAATAAAAAAAAAGCCTGTTTACTATCCTTGATGAAAAATTGGAATAGTACAGGGCACAGACAAATAACTTGCACCAATAGTTGAAGGTGTATATAATGCTTTTATTTTATCCTAGTTGTGTTTCATTTTTGATCACTGATAATATATTTTAATAGTAAATCTACAAGAGGACTGTGTGCTTCAACCAAAACGAAAGTCTCTTTTAAATTCTGAATTAAATTCTCTACACACAGTCCTTAAGGGTGGTTTTGAGTCATCGTTGACTCATTATAATTACAGGCAAACAACTCAAGCTTTATTCAAAAATGCTATTTATAAATAGTTATATAAAAAAGCTGGCATTTGTCACATCACCGCTTTAGCCAAAAATGTCAAATCACAATATTAGAACTACAAATATCCTCTGGCATCTTTAGCCTTAATGAGTGTAATTGACCTAAAATCAAGGTATCTCATGTGACCAGGTAAATTTTGCTTGTCTTTAAAACAGGAATCTGAGTTACTGTCACGTGTACACTATGAATCGAGGCATTGTTATCCTGGAATACAATACCCAATTCACCACATTTTTTTACACTCTGTGAATCACTGCTAAAAATGAACTGTGACTGTGTTGTAATGGCAATTTTTTTGAAGAAATATCAGATTGTACACAAGTATTATTTATTTACCAAATTCAAGTCAATTTGAATTTAAACTGAAGTGAAAGGAGACAAATTAATTAAAAAATGTAATTGCATTTGCACTTAACGAAGCCTCGACTCTTTATTTATTAGGGGAAAAAAAAACATTTACAGGTATAATTAAATATTTAGATGTATAATTATAACTTTAATTATACATAATTATGTAGTTGAGATCAGTTCATAGTCACCAGTGGAAATATGACTTTATGAAAGTTTCTTCACTCAACTGTTTATGAGCATCAATAAGGAAATAATTATTTCAAATGAATTCAGAATGTATTCTACTCTATTGACTATATTTCTTGATATGATTTTTTTTACTAGGTCATTTTATTTTAATTAAATAAAGAAAAAACTCAAAGTTTATTTAGGTGTTATTGGCTGTCTGGACATTTCAGCCATATCTGCAAATTGTAAAAGTGCTTTCTCAGGATAAATGTTTGGGGATGTCAGGATTATGGATACTTTTGTTTTTCTTTTGTTTAACTTGGCCCAAATACAGCAATGAATTATGGTACATGACTGGACCAGGTCTGGTTGCCAGAACCCAGGCCACATATTGCCCATAGCATAGCCATATTTCAGAATGTTACGCCACTATCTAGCTCAGGTGAGGAGGTCACACTGTCAACTAACCTCCTTGTGCCTCATAGAGAGCATTGTTCCATGTTCATTCTCTGTTTATATCAGGCTTGCAGGGACTCTCACAGAGTAGAAGACATCTGATGGGGCTGCCAGGACCACATTTTTTAAACCTCTGTCTTATGTTCACATATGCAAGGTTGACTATAAAGTCATTTTTATGTGTTTTATGTAAATTTATATTTCAATAAATGTGTTTTGCTTTGTTGGGATCAGCTGGCGTTAACATAAAATTGGGTATGCTTAATACCTTATCATTTTAGATTTAGTTACTGGGTGCCAAATATAACAGCCTATAAACAAACCACCAAATGCTGCCTATCCTTGAACAGGAACATTTTCAGATAATTCGTAAGTGTAGCAAGTGAGAAACTAATGCAAAAATGTGTGAATACTGATTGCACAGCTTCCCTTCATGTACAGTTGGGTCATAACTAAATCCTTTTATGTAATCTATGTCAGATTTTTACGTATTATTATACACACACATGAAAGCAATTAGTTTTTCCAGTTAAATGCATTAAAACATGAGTGTGATCCATTGCCTATTGGGTTTCGTATCATTTAGAAAATGAATTAAATAACATTTTTCAAATTTCAGTAGGAAATCTTTACAAAGCAATTTTATTTGGTCAAGACCTTCTATTGGAGTTCATATAAAAAAAATTCTAAAACCTGTCAGAAAAGTTTATATTGTGAATTGGAAAAAGATCTTTATTTACAAGCTGTGTTTTTTCCCATACAAACTCACAGCCACTTTGCCAGAGTGGTCAATAAGTAACGCATGGCAAGGCATATGTGTGTGTGTGTGTGTGTGTGTGTGTGTGTGTGTGTGCATTTGTGTGTGGGTATATGTGTGCGCACACCTGTGTATATTTAAAAATTTCTCCTGTTCATGTGTTTGATCTTCCACAATCGTAATGTATGCCAGCACATTTTATTTCTTGTTCCTCCTGCCTGCTTTCTCTCTGTCTGAGGTTTCTACTTTTTCAAAGTGTCCTCAGTTCTTTTCCAGAGGAATTCATCCCACAGTGCTGCAGGATCCAACTGACAATAGGCGTTATGCACAGATTTGCCAGTGCCTTCTGGACCAAAATGAAAAGCCGCAATATTTCTATGCCACGCTCTATGATACTAAGAACAAAATCCCTGTATACTCGGCCTATGAGTTACGTCATGCTGCTGTTGACAGGGTTGATCGCTGGTATGTGGAACCACAGGTAAGCACTTGGATGTAAAACATTATTTTATCTTCTTCTGCTTGGAATCTAACTTTCAGGAAAAACTTTACTCTTACTGTCATTTTAAAATGTAACTTTATATCATTCCTGTGCTGCTCTGTTCATTTAGGAAATAATTTACCATCTATGAACATTTACAGCGTGGATGTTTAGTTTCAATTCTTTACAAACAGGGATTCAACCAAATATAGATACATTATATGCATGTAACAGAGTCCAAATAGAAATGCAAGCACAAAAGAAATATGAATAGAGAAAAAACAATCACAGGGCATTTGGCTAACAATAGAGGTATGCACCAGGAAATTCTTTATATGTAAAAAAACAGTTTTGCAGGCAGGAGTTATTTATCTTGCTGCTGCAAGCTAGTACTCATATATGAAGCTTACAGAGACAGTGTTCGGATGTGTTTTGTGAGGCTGCCTCACAATCAGACAGGTCTTGGGAGGCTGCCTTGTGGGGTCCCCTTAAAGGCCATTGGCTGAAACTTGGTTAGAGGGGCCTCCTCATAGTCTCCTGACTTGAATTAAACTGGGCTTGAAATAGGGAAACGCCCCATAGGCATAGGAATCTTCCCTGTCATCCTCATGATGAATCATGGTATAGAGGGCGGCGTGGGGCATGGCTTGTGGGGATGGGCCGTTTCCTTGAAAGAGTTACTTACTAAACATAAAGTGCAAACAAATGGAAATTAAGAATGGAAACAGGGAACAGCTGTGAAAAAAGACCAATGACAGGATGGGGTGAAGTCATGACATATGAAAATATGTTCCTGACTGCTTCTGCTCACCTTAGCTTATATTACAAGAACAAATGTCATGCATTATATCTCACCAAATAAAATCTATATTTACAAACTAGAACTCTTAGTGCTAGTTTTATGAACAGAATATCTGGCCTTGTAAAATTGTGTTATACTCAGGCATGATATATTATTATGCATATCACAATATAATGTCTAAGCATATCTTAGAGTTATATCTTATATTGTATATGCTAAATAGCATGTTATGAATGCAGTAATACAGCATTAATTCTGAATTTCCTTTTAATGTCCGCTTTTAATGCAAAACTCTACAAAATGATATTTTCTTTAAAAAAAAATCAAGCTATTATTTTTTAAAATTGTTTTAAATATTTACTCAATTAATAATATTGGCAATAATATTTATACACATTTCTAAATGTTATGATGATGATAATGATAATATATAACTACAATAATAATAATAATAATAATAATAATAATAATAATAATAATAATAAAGCATTATAAATGATAAACATTGCATACTGATTTTAATAATTAAGCCATTTTCCAAACGTCCTAGAATTACTTTTACAAAACAAAATGCAGGATTTTAAAGTTGTTAAACCATGAATTAAATTGTTTTTATTAACTATGAATATATTTTATGCTTGGAATATGAAGTATTTTATAAATTTGCACCTCTTCTTTCTCTTTATCCCTGAAGCTAGATGAAGCAAACCTTATGTGTATGGCGCCTCAGGGCAACATTACGTCCCCCAATCGGGGACAGCGACAGGCTCTTAACAGTGATTATGAAAGCTCTGGCTATGACAAGGGCCACCTATTTCCTGTTTACCACACACACAACAAAGACACCATGCTGGCCACCTTCACGCTGACCAATGCAGCTCCGCAAGATCCTAGCTTCAACCGTGGTCAATGGAAAAAGCATGAGGAAGACATGGCCACAATGGTACAGAGCTGTGTCATGGCTTACATTGTTACAGGTGTGGTGCCTGGAAATGAAGCGATTGGGAACAATGTCAGAGTTGCTCAATATTACTGGAGTGCTTACTGCTGCTTTAATGATAGTGGTGCATCACGCTCAGCAGCCTTCATCGGCCCTGATAACAATGGTCAGGTGCAGCAGGGCAGTGTGATATGGCTGGAAGATCAGCTGAGCAAGTATTATAGATCTGTGTTCAGTATCTTCCAAAGCTCATGCTAATACTAATCGCAAATCAACCTGAACCAATAATAAAATTAGAAAAAGTCTATTAGTGTGTATAAAACCGTGAATAAACTGCAATCAAATTCTTTTCTTTTTAATCACAGACATAATTAAAATCAATTGTTTACTGAATCATTGTTTAAAACATGGTTATGTAACTTTAATAGCACATGTATAATAATAACCCAGATCATGTGATGCATTTATTACTCACACTAATATTACCATTTAATTGTTTCATGATTCCGTGTTAGCGAATTACTGACATTTTGACATTTCAACAATAAAAAATTATATATATTAAATCTATAAAATGGCTCCATTCTCATTTTTCTGCCAATGGTCCAGTCGATAATGTACGTTAGCTGCAAGTGATTTAGCCACAAGCTCAATAACCTACAAGGTGACAGCAGTATGGGAACCAGATGGACATCTTCTTAATGCGATTATGAGAAAAACTTGAAAGCAGCTCAGTTCTACCCATATATGCATTAGCAGCACCTATTAAATTCACAAGCACAAGCACGTAAACACGGAATGATGGAGTAGAGTCACTCATGCTTACTATATATACTGGCCCTCAAGTTTACTATACTGTATGTGTACTATAGATACCTGTAGCTCAGAAATATTCAAATAGGCCTGACATTGTTATAACTAGAAGAGTAATCTGCATCTGCAATAGCTGTATCACAGTCCTCTTATTCACTGATGGAATGTTCATTAAATATATGTACATTTTAAACAAATGCTTTATACAGTATGTCTCATAGTCAACATGTTGTTTTGGTGAAATTTATTCAATTTGTGTTTCCCACACGTGCAACATTCCTAACAGGCCATGTCTTTTGTTTTTTTGTCACAGCCACATATATTCTGTATTAGACCATGAATTTAGTTCATAATTCCCCTTTTTTTTTTCTAACAAATAAGCTATTATTTACATTTTTATATTTACTCTGGAAATTAAGATTTAGTTAATGCTTTCAACTTGGTCACGCTGCTAAAGGAAGATATGCAGCATCAAATGCATTAAAGATTGGACTGGAGAAAAAACCCAGGAGGTGAACAAATAATTTATTCTTCCTGTACAGAGCTACTGCGCTTTCTACCGGTTTTTCACTAATTAGAGCTATGACTGTGGGGTGTACCATGTTACTGGAAAGGCTTTGTGTGTGTGTGTGTGTGTGTGTGTGTGTGTCAGGGATCCACCTGCCACACCCCCTTTGGTGGCTCTCTATGCCTCCGCTCTCCCTAGAGCGCCAGGTTTAACCACGCACACCTGGGGCTCATCATCAATCATGCCTCCACTCTCTCTGGAGCTCCAGGCTTAATCACGCTCACCTGGGGCTCATCATCACTCCACCCCGCTTCTATATAAGCTCTCCACTCACACTCACTCCCCATTCGTTATTGTATGTGTTGGACTTTACGTGTTGCATGTTTTCGTGTTCCGGGTTTCAGACAGGACTCTATGCGTCCGTCCCTTTCGGACTTCACAATCCCGTACCGGCTGTGCGTCTCCTCCCCATGCATCTCGGATCAGCTATGCTTCTCCTTAAGCGCACCTCGGACTTACTCAACCGAAGGACTGCCGTGTGCGTATGTGAGTGTGTGTGTGCGCACGTGTGCGCGCGCGTGTGTGTGTGCTTGTGTGTATTTCTCTCCCTCACTCGTGTCAATAAAACCTAAGCGAGCTGTACTCCGGCTTCCGCCTCCCGTTTCACTTGCACCCTGACAGTGTGTGTGTGTGTGTGTGTGTGTGTGTACGTGTGTGCGTGCGTGTTTTTTTTTTTTTTTTTTATTTAATTTATATTTATTGTTTATTTTACAGTTCTTGTTTGCTTTTATTTGATTTTTAACAAAAATGACTGAATTACACATTTTAGTTTTTTATATTGATTTTAGGATATTAAGTGTATGTTGCGGTGAAAGCATTCAAACAACATCATTTAGCAGTGTTTTTAATGTTATGTGCTGTTAGCGGCATGTAATATTGTAATGTACCTTCACATTGTGAAACGTGTATATATACATGGATTAATAACTAATTTATTTACAGTGTAAACAGTACGATCATGCCGGAGCATAATACCCATTTCCTTGTTTTTTTTTTCCCTAAATCATTGTTTTGAGAATTTTCATTTACTACTATTAACTTATCTTATTTTTTATGTTACACCAGCTATGTGTAAACAGCACAATAATACACTACTGGACACCTGACCTCTTGTTAAATCATGCAGATCAGGTGATTTATTTCTATCGTAATGCCTATATATATATTACAATTAAAAAAATGGAATTAAGGTTAAGAATGATTGTCACAGCAATAACAAATATTTACAAACTGTTCATGGCACACAAATAGGTTCATTGTTTTAATGTTTTGACAATATTTTACAGAAATGATCAGGTGCAAAAAATCAGTTCTTTTTTTAGTCTTAAGACAATCAAATTAGACAATTACATTTGTAAAATTTGCAATAAAATGTATCTCTCTAAGTGGAGAGATCATTCTTTTGTGTGCATAAAAAAAACCCAAAATGAAATATTTATATTATTAAATGTGTGTGTGTGTATATATACATACACACACACACACACACACACATATTCTTCCATATGGACAAATTTTCTCTTCTCATCAAGTCAGGGCAAACTACTGAGTAGGCACCAATCAAAGGCCACATTTTTATTACTTCTTTATGTATACTATAACTATAGTATAATTATGATGACCAAATACAGATCATTTATACATAGCATTTAGATTTTTTATAGAAATGTATGATACGTGTTATTAAAAAATTATCATATTGCCAATCATATACAGATTATAAAAGGGTTTGCTATGGTTACATCATTAAAGAGATATACAGAGATCAGTTGAACAAGTTTTTGTTTGCATTTTTAGTGTAGCTGTTGTTGTTCAGTTGTTCCAATTGTTCTGTCTTTCTTTGCTCTTCTCTTCCGGTGAGAAAGTGAGAATTTCCATCCTCCTTTGTTTCATCCAATTTGCTCCATAATATTTTGAGGTTTTTTTTCAATTCAACGATTTGCTTCCTCTCCTGATCCATCTCAGCTTTTTGTTTTTTAACAAGGTCCCACTCTCTCCTCAGCTCCTCCTTCTCTTTTTCCACTTGCTTTTCTTTGAGTTCCAGCTCTCTCCACCTTTCTTCTAGATTTTCCTCATGTATTAGATTTTCTTTGTTCAATTCACACATCTGAATCACTCTGTCTTTTTCTAAAAGGAAAAACAGACAAGAACTTGAGAGAATAGTCAAATATAATTACATTAAACACAGAGCAAAGTCAAGGGTTTTAATATGGAAAAATAACTAATAAATAAACCTTTTTACTCCAGATTTTTTGTGTGTAATCGGGGTTTCTCACTAATAAGTCATAAACAAATGGCTGGTCACTAAATAAACCTGTGTTCATAAATGTTATACAAGACCAGCAATAGATAGTTGTTACAAGGTGACTCACCTAGCTCACGGTAAAGTAAAGGCTCACAGTAGAAAAGTGAGTTGTAGAACCCATCAGTCACTTTCACCCCATGCTGCTCCAAAACTGTAAACATGGTGAGCATCCTGGCCTCGCTTCCTTCATTTTCACACACCTGGAAGTATTCTTCTTCTGTGATCAGGTCCTGGGAGAACATTAGGTTGGCCGCTGGCTCCACTTGCTTTACTGATTGAATGAGCTTCTGTTTCACTGCTCGCACATATAGAGCATGCTCTGAAAGAAGAAAAAGCAGCATGTGAGTGATATTTAACAATCCACTTGAGAACCTGTTTAAACTGAGCCTGCTGTAACTGTGCTACCAGCATTCCTTTCTCTTTTTTATTAAATGATACCATATACTGTACAGTACCAATCAACTTTTGGCCACACCTTCTTGTTTATTGTTTTTTCTTTATTTTAATAATTGTCAACATTGTACAGTAATACTGACAAGACATCCAAATTATGAAATGCAGGTCAGTTTTTAGAAAACATCTCAAGAAATTTAAATTTTTCCCCAAATGCAGTCACCAAAACTATTAAACACTATGATGATACAGGTTCTCATAAGGACCATCCCAGGAAAGTGCAAATGTTCTTGATTCTACCCACAGTGTCTTTGTTAGACTTACAGTGGGTGAACAGATGGTGTGGTTCGTCACCGTGAACCATGAATTAGAAGGTGTGATCGTGTGGGGATGCTTTGCTAGTGTCACTGTTGGTGAGTTAGTCATAAATGAGGGCACACTTAACAAAAATTTTTACCACAGCATTTTGCAGCAACATGCCATTTCATCTCGTTTGCACTTAGTGGGACCAACATTTGTCAAGTCAAGTTTATTTCTATAGCGCTTTTCACAACAGACATTGTCTCAAAGCAGCTTTACAGAATTTAACAGTTAAGGTGAATGATGTGTATTTATCCCTGATGAGCAGCCATGGCGAATGTGGCAAGGAAAAACTCTCTTAGATGTTATGAGGAAGAAACCTTGAGAGGAAACAGACTCAAAAAGGGGAACCCATCCTCATTTGGGTGATATCAAGAGTGTGATCATAGTCTTTAAAAAAAAAAAAGATTGAGTGTTGTCCTTTCTACAGTCTTATACAATCATTTGTGGTTATAAAACCAGGAGCTACTGAGCAACTCATAAAATAGCTCAACATTTGCGATCATCAAAGATCCAACACCAGCTTCTCCATGCCAGATGAAGTTGAGATTTGTATTCCAACAGGACATGTAAGAGCTACTTGTTCAAGAAGCAAATATGTAAGTGTGTGTGGTTTAAAAAGCAATGTTTGTCTGTTTGGGTGTGTCTGAGTGTGATGTATGGGAAAAAAAAGAATTTGCGTAGTTGATAGCAGGTATGAACAGAATGTTCCGGAAGTTCTAATCAGGTTAAACAGGACGGAAATAGACAGTATTTACAATGCATGCAGTACATACCAATCTGCAAGGTAAGCTCAGGCTCATGTTCTTGTAGTAGTCTGTAAAGGGCATCTCTCCCTTGTTGTCCTTTGCTAGACAGAGTATGAAAGATCTGCTTCATTCTATCCTGGGAGCTTGGAGCTGCTGCAATGATCCTATATTTGTCCTCATTCAGTAGACCCTGGTTCATCAATCCTCTACATATCCGCCGTGTCTCGTTCACACTCTCAACCAGCTCATCCATATATCTCATTACCAAATCTGCACACATGGAGTAACACATTGTAAGTGGAGTACAGTCTATACACAGTACATCCTTCATAAGACTTAATTAACCAAGTAGGATGAAAGGAGGGTATAGAACTTGTGTTAGGGCACATAAGGTCAACCCAAAGTAAAAATGCAGTCTCAGTTCAGTCAATATTGAAACGGCCAATTATTTCATTTTTAATACACATTGAAGACTGAATTTAAAAGATGAATATGAGCATATAGTTCTGATGGATCAAAATTTTTAGCTTTAATTTTCTAGTGAAAGGAATTTTTAATACTACAGCAAACAAAGACACAATTGTGCTTTTTACTTTGGATTATTTTACGACAATTGTTATACTGTACATGTACCAGGTTTTAAGACCTTTATATAGGTACCATGACGTATTACTAGCACAAAGGATTCTGACAATCACGTAACAAATACAAGAAAATTAATTCAGAGGACAGGGAGTCAGAAGGAATGGCTAACTATTAGGTTTTTTTTGTTTGTTTGTTTGTTTATATCTATCTTTTGCCATTAAACTGATTTTCCTGCTCTGCTTTCTAAGCTTTTCATAACTGTTTCCATCCTGGGTCAACATAAAATTGCATCTGAGCAGGAGTCAATTATCAAAAGCATTGCTTTTATAACAACTTTCTTCCCTTTTTTGCTATCTTTCCTTTCTTAAACCCACTAGATTTCACCATTGTGTCCCTGTGTCCCTAATTTGTTATCAATTGCTTCAACCTGTGTTCAATAATTTTTAGAAACTCTTTTTGTGTTTGAGTGTTTTTTTGCTTTGCTCTGTTTTTCAAAGAAGACTTTGTTTGGCATGGATTGTTTTTGTCACTTTTCTAGAGAGACTTTTGCCTGAGTTTTTGAGAATAGTTCATAATTTTTTCTCTTCTTGAGTTGTGGATTTGTTTTTGCTCTGCCATTTCCTAGAAAAGACTTGTTTACCTTTACATTGACGGCATTTAGCAGACGCCCTTGTCTAGAGTGACGAACAAAAGTGCTTTGAGTCTTAATGAATAAATCTACACTGGTACGCAAGATTAAAAATTTAAGGTATATTTGTTTGAATTTACATTGAGTAATTCAGAAAGTATTTTGGGTCTTTTTTGTGGTTTTTCTACCCTTTAGGCTTTTTGTAATTTTTTTGTTTTGTTTAACTTTTTCGGGGATTTTTTGACTTTTTAATGAAAAATATAACTTTGAACATGTTTAAGCTTCTCTGTGCAGTGAGGTTCACACACATGTGCATTTTATTCTACAATTTCAATTATATTTGTATTGTGTCTGCAGTAAAATAATATTTCAGGTAGAGCAAATGGTCTTAAATGAAATATGTTAAAAACTTTAAGAACAAAAAAATGTATTTCCATGGAACTTGTAAAGACAGAATATATATACTGGCTAAAGTAATTCATGGTTATAATTTCCTTGATTCCAATTGTGTTTTGTTATGCATCAGCAAGTACATTGTCAGTCATGTTCTGGATTGTTGCCAGCCTGGAACATTTTGTACATTCTGTATTCTTTCACAATGCACTATGCTTTCTTTCTTCCTTATTGTACGGTGGCCGAGAAGTGTAAAACACATTAACAAATCCAAAAACAAATGAACAAATCCAAAATTTTTTTTTGGATTTGTTCATGTGTTTTTGGATTTGTTAATTTGTTTTCGGATTTGTTAATGTGTTTTGCACTTCTCGGCCACTGTATTATTGCCATTTAACTGATTAATTCTCTGTCATATTTTTTGCACTATAGTTACAGTTACCCAGGCTTTTGGGTGACAATGAAACTGTTGTGCCAAGTTGAGGTAAATAATCTTTCCTAGAAATACTTTAATGAACATCTAAAATAAATATGTAAGTGCTTAAAGAAACTAGTTGAAACTGTTTAGATAAGATAAGATTTGAATAAAGATAAGATAAGATAAGAAAGTACATATCATTCTCATAAATCAGAGAAACTATCTACTTATCTTACCTTGAGGACTTGCCATGCTCATTTCTGGATACATGATAACTGTTGGGTTGGACACAAGAAAGTACATATCATTCTTATATGCAAATAATGTACAGGTACAGTATTTCATCACATGGCATATTTTACAACATATAAACTGTTTATCTGAGTAATCAGATGACGCACACACACACACACACACACACACACACTGTTTTCTATTTGTGTGTAAAATAAAAACACTTGTAAATGTGATGATAGCAGAGGTGAGAATTATTAATTAAAAAAATAAAAGTACAAATACTTAATTACTGTACTTAAGAAATTTTTTTCTGGTATCAGTACTATTACTTACTATTTACTTACATATTTTTCACACAGATTTCACTTTTACTCTATATTATTTACATCTTAATTTTTTTTCTTATATTCTTACATTTTCAAACCAGGCTCGTTTAGTTTTAATCTATTTGGAGACATGATCAATATTTTATTTTCTTATTGCACACCGTTTTCTTATTGCACACCCATCAAACTATTTCTTGTCATTGTGTTTCTTTTTCAACATTCCACTGGGGTATCATTTCCAGGCTGTCATGCACCACAGACATAGGCTAGCCTATGAAGCTATCAATGAACAAGGCAGAAGGCAGCAATAAATATGGGGTTAACCTGAATGAGTCAGCGATGGAAACATGACTGAGAACAGAGATATTCCTGATCACCTGATTATCATCTTTTTTCTGACTGTGTTCTATATGGTGGTTGTTCAGCCAGGATACATTCATTAGATCAAAACTTTTGAAATTCATTTGTATGAATGTATTAATATGATGTGAGATCCAGTCACAACAGTTAAAAGAGGTAGTAGATGTCAGAGCCCAAACCTCTTTACTTAAACTTATCTTGAGTGAAAAAGTGCAGTCAGTACTTCATTTTTTACCAGTCTTTTAAAACATAACCATCTGTACTTCTACTTGAGTGAAGGATGCGTGTACTTTTGCCATCTTTAGATTATATTTGTAATATCCAGTACATTTAGCTGATGTTGGACTCAACTGAGAAGATTTTAAGTGTGTTCCTGAAGGAGCCACGAAGCAGCAGGGTTAGTTTGATTACAGTAGCTTACATAGATTCAAACAGTTCAAATCAGTGAACTAGTAAATCCCCAAATTTTGTACAAAATATAGAAAGTCATGGTCAGTTGAGGTGAACATACAGACTATTTAAAATCAGCATATTGCTGTAACTGCCTAGCTGTAAAAGAATCTAGTATAAATAATATTATTTATCTTAATGCTTGAGAAATTAATTCAGTAAGTTTGCAGCATTTGAGAGAGAGAGAGAGAGAGAGAGAGAGAGAGAGAGAGAGAGAGACCTTTTTTTCTTTAAAAATGTACAAGCCTCAGTATGATAGAATTTGATTTTATCAGTATGACTGAATTTATATAATAATTCCTACCTTGAACTGTTCTGTCTGCAGAGAGTGTTGGTGTTTCTGAGCATGTTTTGTTTTCTGTTGTGTGCCTGGCTTATATGGGTAGGTACACTGGGCAGGTACATTCTCAGCATGATGTCATTACCTTACATTATCTCTCTACAATCTGTACAAGACTTGATTATCCTGTTTCTCATTACTCATATATCACTATGTAACATGAAAAGATCTCAATCTCTGGACCAATCTGTTACAATGAATCACGTTTTGTTGCAAAATGTTAGTTTTGAGGAAGGTTTTTAAATGAGAGCAGAAATAATATTTTGTACACCCTACTTCTAACACCACCCTTTGGCAGATATCAGCCAGTCAGGAGACATTCCATTATTATTTCCATCAATATTTTTAGCAGAATGTTTTATGTTCTTAGATATACCTGGGTCATCTTGCATGGACAGCATGTTTAAGACCTACCCACATATTTTGCATGATACTGAAGCCATTGAGCAATTCGGGTCATTCCAAAAGCGTTATCTTGCATGGATTTTAAATATGTTTCAGATCAGTGACCTATTGTAGTAGCCAATCTCTATTCAGCTTAATTTTATTGACTGAACATGTTACATTCTCTTACATTCTACATGTCATTTTGTCACCAAAGGGTTCTTTTAGCTGGAATTTTCTTGATGCTAATTCAGCCAGTAAAAAGCTGAAAGCTCTTGGATATTTTTTTATAGCCAACCTGATTTGTATGTATTAATGATTCATTATGTCCTCAGTTAGCTACATAGAGGGTGTCAGATTGCTAAGTGTTTGCACATTTCTTTTTATTTTTGAGCCAGAGAACTTAGTACATTCCTAATTCCTAATGACAATTCATGATCTGCCCACTGAGCCCTACTGTATGTAAATTGGGCCAACAAAGTTTAAAGTTCTGATACTGTTGGTCCCAACATTTGCACCTCCTATTTTCTTTTTTTTTTTCTTTTTTTTTTTTTTTTTTTTTATAATAATGCTTTTTAGTTAATCAAATATCGCTACATATCCCTACTTTTTGCTGCACAAACATTCACATACACTGGAAAAAAAGACCACTGGAAACAGTTTTTGTTTTTTGCTCTTCTTGTCTTCACATGTTTCCAACGTTGGACAAAATCTGCTCTTTTATTTCTGAGGTATATATTTCTTTTAGCAAGAAATGGTCAAATTAAGACATTTTGGTGAATACAACCTCCTTCTTTCTGTACAAATAGCACAAAATGATTTTAGTTGTTTTCCCTGTATGTTCACGATAGCATTTTAAAACTGAAATTTATAAAGGCTTCATCTTAAACAGGGCAGGGTATAAAACCCACCTCCATGGCAAAGAAATATTTCTCTTGTAAGGGTACATGTATAAAAAGGAATATTATATGCATACTGTATATACATAATATTACTAAAATGTTGTAGCTAGGTAGTGCTCAGATGGCTAAAGAGACCCAGAGCTTTGCCCCCTTTTTATTTCAGAAAATGCTCTTAAAAGAGCATCTACTAGTAACACTGAGAATTGGATCTTGGACAAGAAGAGAAATATTGACAAGATGGAACGCCACAAGGGCTTTATAAAAAAGACCAGTCAAATAATGCTGATATGGCCCTGAAGTATCAAGGGATTCAGATAGATTTCTGCCTTAGACAGGCAAAAAAGCTTCCAAAACCAGGAAGTGATGACCGGGATGTGCAGACACTAAAGACTTGGATGAATTTTGAACTTCACATTGGTCATTAAAGTATTGTGGGCTAATGCCACTCAATATGGTGTAGTCCCTGAGATGATGCATGGAATTCATTCATCATCATCATCATCGTCGTCGTCATCATCATCGCCGTCGTCGTCGTCGTCGTCGTCGTCGTCGTCGTCGTCGTCGTCATCATCATCGTCATCATCGTCGTCAAGGTCAATTTTGCCCGCCAGCACATCCTCAATCCAGGTATCCAGCTCGTACGCAGTGGGCATGTCCTCCTCATCATCCATTTCCATCCAAACACTGTCAGCCTGTACAACATATACAGAGAGAAATTAAGAGTGACAAATCATGGAGAAAAAGAGAAACTAAAACAGGTTTTGTTTAGTCTGAAATACATCGAACAAGGTTTCTCTACCCCAGCCCTTTACCCCAGCCCTGCACAGATTCATTCCGGTGCTATTATTCATTTATCCATTTCATCAATTATATATTAATTATTGGTTAGGAGAAGCTTCAAACTGTGCAGGGCAGGCAGGGGGTAGTGGGGAGTGGATTTAAGAATTTCTGGCATACATGTTTAAAAAATGTCATGCTGAGAATTAGAAGCATTCAAACCCAGAGAACTAAAGTATATAAATAAAGGAGAATTAATTATTAATATAACCCTGTACACCATTAATCAGCCAAAAGATGAAAGTTAGACAAGTGAAAATGGGATGCTAGAGAGAGTGAGAGAGAGAGAGAGAGAGAAATTCAGACAAGCAGGCAGGCTTGGAGATGCAGGGAATCACTTCAGAGACAACACGCACAAACTCTTACAGAACACAGCTGAGCATTTCAGGCATTGGACAGGCATCTTATCACAGCCCTTCAGGCAACAGTTGTTAACATAGGCGATGGTCTTACATCCTTCACATCCACCAAACCAAATTGTGGAGAGGAAAGGTCAATGCCAAAGGTGTTTTCCCAGTAGGGTACCAACTGAATGAAATAAACACAGGCAAAGATCAGATACAAGCAATGTTGAAGAACAATTAGATAGACTGACACCTTATTTAGATATGAAACATACACAGATTTTCAAAAATGAAGTATTTAGTAATATCTAAGGCAATAAAAGTTAATGGAGGTTTCACTAATGTGCTGATATTACTTTATGCAACAATTCATACAGTTTATTTACAGACCATTATTTACATTTAGTGGCCAATCACTTTATTGGTTGAATCAAAACATAATGCACTTCATAAATAATTTTATGAATATTATTATTGAAATGTTGATGTAAGAACCCCTTACAAATCCCTCACACACACTCTTCACCCTCCTGCTGTTTGGTAAAAGAAACTGTCTGTGTAACAGTTCAATCATGCTCAATGACACTCCACACTAGCTTTGTGTGCAGGGGGCCGATGCACTGTCCTTCACTGTGCCCATTGTTTTGTTGTTCTGTTCTTTGCTAATTATTTTACTGTCTCTCACTGTTTGCATGTCTCTGTATGTCTTATATAGTTCTGTGTGCAAGTTTGTGTGGCCTTGTTCTATGAAGCACCTTGTTTCTGGAGTTACGTTGTTTTGTCTCCCTGTGTACTGTACCTTACTTGAACTTCAGAAGGCTATAATCTAGTTTGGGGTCAGTGTTCAGCATTAGAGTTCAGCATTAGAGATTTACTGGCAGTGTAAGTTTTATGAAGATTCTCACCAGCGGGAAGTCATCAGGGTTGATCCAGATGATGCTCAGATAAGGGTTTTCATTGTTCTCACGGGCTACCTCCTTTAGAATCTCCAGGAATTCAAAACCATCTAATTGAATTGAGGGGCAAATAATAAACCAATGGAAACTTGTTAGCTGATGTACCTTCTCTCAAATTAGAAAATGAATACGTGTCTTTATCATAGCACAGCAGTCTGTTAAATGTTCCTCTCGTAATATGCATATGTCCTCAAATTTGAAAATTGTTCTTTTCAAGTGGTAATAAAGAATAATTGATTTTCTTATTAAACTTGTTCTTTTGTGTGTGTGTGTGTGTGTGTGTGTGTGTGTGTGTGTGTGTGTGTGCAAATATCTTAATATCAACCACAAAACAACATGCATAGTGTGTAAGATGATTTAATAACAGGGTCTATGGAACATTATGTCTTAAAATTTGATCTGAAATACCACTGACCTGATTTAGGCCCAGAAGTCAATGTGACAATTGCAAGTTAATAAGTCCATAGATCAGGGATGAAACTTAAGTGGAGCCTTTCAAAATATAATTATGCACTATATGTGAACAATACATACTTCTCTAACAGGTCTCATACCTTCACCTGTTTTTCTTTCACGTTATGTTTCCAGGAAAACTAAACTGATCAGAGTTTGTTTCACAGGTAAAGGTGGTAAGGACACGTAGAACAAGCAAAAACCTGATTTGCAATATTCTACTTAAAATTGTTGATATTACAATTTGTAATATTATAAGTATTTTTGTATAATAGAATGATATGAGATGTGCAATACTTCTAATTAATGCAGTATCTACTGTATGTAAAAAATGTTTATGTGGTATGTTTCTCTAAAAATGTTCTTCTATAAGAACGCTTCTTATACATTGTAAAAAATTAGGAAAAAAGCCTCAGTCTGTCATTATATCTTACCCACTTTAATGCCACTTACCAGGGTCAGATTCTTCAGCAAAGGCTACAATGTGTTGTCCATTAATGTCATCCTCCTGTTAAAATAAAAAAAAAAGTCAAATAAATAAATAAATACATTACCAAGTATCTATCATAATCCAAAAAATCTATTTTAAACAGATACATTATCTGCTTAAATGAGCCATTTTCATGAATATAATAGACAAGAAGCATAATATGTGCTTTTTGTTTTAAAACTTACCCAGGTCTCATACATGCTGTGAGGTTCTAGTTTTCTTAGAGTTGGCCTGAAGAAGATATAGAAGTAACACAGATTTCCACTTAGAGCTAATTGAAATACTACATAAAAAAAAATGAATGGGCCAAATAATACATCATATCCATCAATAGCACAATAAGTAACCAGGTCTATTCCCGTAAAATAATGGTATTAAGTATAATCCTGTTATTTAATCCTGCATTCTCATATTCTAAAGAAAACATCTGTTGTGAGACTTTACCTTTTGTGATTATCAATGAAGTCAATGAGCTCAGCCTCGGTGTAAGGTTTCCCTGGGATTAGGTTAGGCACATTCATGAAAGGCTCATAAAAATCCACCTCATTCAGATCCAGTTTAAGTTTTTGGGCAATCTGTGCAGATGCAAATCAAATCAAATCAAATCAAATTTTATTTGTCACATACAAATACATACAGGGTACGACATGCAGTGAAATGCTTTTTATGACGGTCCGGCATGAGGGAATAGGATGGGGAGATAAATAAAACAAAGAAAATGAAGGCAGATAAATAAAGTATAAAAACTATATAAAATATAAGAATATATAAAGATATATATGAGAAAAAAAATAAAAAATATATGGTGCAGTAGTGAGGACAGTGAGAAATGCAGTTCGAATTACACTGTACACTGTAGATTAGGGATCACCAACCTTTCTGTGAGTGAAGGCTCCCTGAAGTTATAAAATGATCTAGTGGGCTACATGTTTGATAGGCTCAAAATCATGACCATATATTAATTATGTATATTTATATTTAAATATCTATTAATATTTTATATGGTCTCATAATTTTTGTAATTGTATATATAGTGAAAAAAATTATACTTTTTTTTAAAAAAGATTTTAAGAAAATTGAAAGAAAATTATTTATTCAAATGAAAGCTATTTACAGAATGTACTTGTCAGGTGACTCACAGATTTAATGCAGCGTACCAGGTGCCCACAGGCAACATTTTGGAAGCCACTGGTTTAGCTATAGGACCTGAAAATTTGCATATAGTAGATTCTTTTTCTTTGTTGACAGTGTGTTCTAAATTATAACATACGTGAACTAGATGAACTAGTCTAGAGAGCTTATAGGAAAGGCATTAAAATGAGTTTCATTTCATGCATAAGTTTTGTTTTCTTTAATTATAGCTGTCATGCAGAGTAAAGGTCATGAACATTAGAAAAGTTTGGGTTTGTCCTTTTTGGACAGAATTCAGGTAATTTACAGTTATGTTCAAAATAATAGCAGTACAATGTGACTAACCAG
>JAAIIK010000059.1:2374507-2391993 GCA_014706435.1 Silurus glanis | reverse complement strand
CCTGGATTATTCTGGTTAGTCACATTGCACTGCTATTATTTTGAACATAACTGTATGTGTTGGTTTAGGCTGGGATTCAGATTGTTTAATCACTGATCAAATTATCAAAAAAAATATAAAAAATACTTCCATTACTTTAACTGAACAACACAAAATAGCAAATTAACTGCCTGTTTCAGACATTATGATTAATTGCTTTTAATATAGAATTACTAATGCAACTCTTAGATTTAAATAACAGCTCTCTAACAAACAACAAAAAAAAAGAAAAAAATAATAAAAAAAAAACACTTGGAAATTTTGAGGAATGTATCTTGTATTATAATAAACAATGTTATAGAGCTCATATTTAAATATGATGGGAAGAAGCAATTCTACTTTAAGGCTGTTGCCCTTCTGTTCATGTACACAATTTTTTAACATCTCTACTGCCTCCCAGTGGAACAAGACATTATAGGACCGTCACATATATTTAGGTGGTGTACCATTCTCAGTGAACTGCTATGACAACTTAAGTGGCACTGGTATGGTAGTAGCATCTGGAAGGTTATTGTACTGGTATTAGATTGGGAACCACAATTAGCAAGGATGAATTTAAATGAGATAGACTTATATTACTTATTTCCTTTATATATTCTTAATAGCTATTGCTCAAAATTACAGTAACTGTAACAACCATTAGACACTAAACACATCTTGAGCTAGGTATATGGAGATTAGAAATTATAAAAAAAAAAAAAAAAAACCAACAACAAACACAACAACATCAGAACAAAAGAAATCCTTACAGAAAATTGTCTGGTTTTCACCACAAACTCAATTTCAAACCATCAGCTAATAAGCAATCACATGGTGTCTATTATGGAGTATCTTAGTTTATATCATTAAATCATTATCGTCCAATAAAAGGAAACATTGTGGATACCACTATGTGATCTACAAATTGCCAAAGGTGCTCTATTGGTCCTTAATGCTATCCACAGGACATAACAATCCACCAATGGAAGGCAAATAATCACCAGCATTGAAAAGAGAATCCATTCGAGTTTTCACTAAAATAAATTATATTCCTATCGTAGCAATTTACTATTTGAAATTTTATAAAAGTTTAGATTTTTATTTGATCACTATTCCTATTGTGGTACCTTACTGCTGATATAGTAGGTAGTAGATGGTTAAGGTACTTTCCAAAATGTTATTTGGAAATAATTTTAGTACCGTTGAGTATTAACGAAAAATGTTGTTCAAAATTTCACTGCACTGGAATGTTTGGGTTTTGCTTACGTGTGGATTAAAAGTGGCAAAGAACTTGACAAAGGGATGAAACTCTTCAGCGGCATCATCATATTCAATAAAGTCTGAAACAGGAAGAATACTTGGGATATAGAAACAACTACATAGATTAACAAACACTGGCTATATGGATTGTGTAAATTAATAACAGTCACATGACTTAACGAAAAAAAGACCTGAGTATAAGACAGCTCAGGAAATACTTACGTCGGGAATGGTCGTTCTTAAAGTATCCCACCAACTTGATATCCTCAACAAGGCTAAATAAGCCTCTTAGCTCTGCTTCGTTGTCAATGATCTCCACCGGATCCTCAATAACCTGAGAGGACAGAGAACAATACATCTATCAGTATTCAATGAAGATTTGAAAAGCATTTATATTCACATGACTTGTACATGGTCTTATCACATGGTCAGAATATTTGCTTGTGGCAGGGAATAAAGCATGGCAATGTTAATTCATACATGAAAACTGTACTTCACAGGACTTAGAAGGAAAAGAGTGTATGGAGAAGTTGCTAGAAGCTAGTCATAATTAGTCAGGTCTAATAAAAAAAAAAAAAAAGCATAAAATAAATAAAGTTCAATGAAATACATCAGGGTAAGGATTATGGTCCTGGACTGCAGTTCCCTCAGCCACTTCACCCTTACAGTACATGTCATGTCACATGATCTCTGCACCTAAATCACTTTGTCTTATAATTAGCACTTTTCAACGCACTCATTTTCTTATATTTGTCTTCCACAGTTGTTGTTATTCTTTACAATCCTTGTTTTTTATGATCATTTTATAGTTTCTTTGTACGTTTGTTTTGTTCTCTTTGTCTTGGTGGTCCATGTTTGACTTCTTTTTAAAATGACCTGCACTTACAACCACTTCCAACTAATTCCTCATTACATGGCACAGGGCATGCTAGGAAAATACTACACCATGGTGGGTTTCGTGGCTAAAACTGAAGTGGGAAGTTCAGTAGTTCCCAAAAACATGTTTCAATAATTTTTTTCCAAAGCAATTGACAACACCACTTTTATAGTTATGTTTATTGTTGTCTAACCCCAATGAGATAAGTTTCCATTATCACAAAAGTTACATTTTCAGTCAATAATGTCAATTCTGACCAATCACAATCAACAATGTTGTGGTTCAAATGCAGATTAATTCTTTGGCCATACAATATACAGTATTATTGTACAGTAGTATGTATGCTGAGATAGCAAGACTCACATCATAGAGGAATTCTACCAGTGTCTCTGCAGCCATCTCGCCATCGTATTCAATGATCTCGTCATCAGCAAAGATATAAATGCTGTCAACTTCATCCAAACCTGTTGAAAATCGGATAGTTAGCAGCAGAATTATGATTTACACAAAAACAATACTGAAAGCATGGTGTGCACCTTTCAAGCAAATAAAAACATCTATAAATGAAGTCAAATATGACCAGAGATTCAATTCAAAGGAAATGCTCTAAAAGGAAGGTTGGCTTTAAAGGTTCAGCATATACTGTAATTCAGTTCCATTTACCACGACATCTACTTTCAATCCTGTGGAACACTTTGTTGGTACCAACACTAAGCTGACAGTTAAGATCTTGTATGTCTGAAATGGCATTGTGCGGTATGTCTTCTATTGATCTGTGTTTCAACACCAGGCTTCCTATACCCTGCTATATCCTGCTTTGCTTGCTAACACTTTCAATGAAAGAAAAATATCTGACCTGTGTGATGTGATTGGGGTACATGATCACCTGGGTACAGTGGATATAATGTACATTTTCTCTCTTCTCAAGTAAACTTTCTATTTTCCTCACTTAATTTACATTCAGTTGACCTATTTTGTAATTCAATTTCAGAGTTTGGCCCTCTCAGGTGATGTGAGTCATGTCCAAAAGTAATTGTTTTGGCATTTGCCCATTTATTTCATTTACATTACATTAATGTCATTTGGAGATGCCCTTATCCAGAGCAACTTACAGTTATCTCATTGATACAGCTGAGCAATTAAGGGATAAGGGCCTTGCTCAAGGGTCCTCAGTGGAAGCTTAATAGTGCTGGAATTTAAACGTGTGACCATCTGAGCAGAAGTCCAACACTGTGTGCACTAAGCTACTGTACCACTTACCACTATTTCAGTCCTGTGAGTTGTATTGTACTTTTCATGGAACTTGCCTTTTATTACTGTCACCAAATGCATCCATCATGAGTGAAAAAAACCCAGCTTTCCCAAACGTTCGCAAAAACTAAAAACATTTTTGTTTTTAAAGAATAAAACAATGTTTGCTAAGAAGCTTATTATAAATCTTCTCAATCAACAGTACAGGGCTAATCATATTTCTCTGAGGAATCCCAACATGTGACTGAGTTACAAGTGTATAATGGAAAACAAGCTTTTCATTTGAGGGTTGTCTTACTTTCAATAGCAAGACTTAATGTGCTGCCTGTCCTGCCCTGGAGACATGCTCTACTGACAAGTAGGATAAGAATAAGAATATAATAACATTAGGAGGAATGCAATAAGGTGCTTGACATTTAGTTTTGCTTCACTTGAAGCAGCACACAGTCACTGTAGCTGAGTTGATTACATTTTAGATTATGTTCTAGCACAGGGGTTCTCAAACCAGTCTTTAGGGCTCAGCAGACTTTTTAATGTGTGAATTAAAATAGTTAAACTAGAGCAGAAAATGAACTGTCTTGCACAACCTAGGCACTGGTTTGAAAACCATTGTTATACAGTAATGTTTCTGTTCCACAGATTTGTCATCATTGTTTTAATCCACTCTTCATATATAATGATTTATAACCTATTTTGGCTCAAATCCTAGATAACCTATTAAATAGTTAATACACTGCTCTCTCTGGCTTGTGGTTCACCTCTAGACATGCTGTGTTGATTTAATCAGCCACTAGAGGGTAGTATACTGCTTTAAGTTTAATAAAAAAAATCAATATGACAAATGTCAATATGACAAATTTGCTTGTACCAAATTATGAAGTGTTAGATGGTACCACATAAACGGCCTGAAGTTACTGAGCAACTCGAACCATGAGGATGGATTTGGACTATAATTTATACACATAGTCTTTTACAATGACTTCTACAATTTGCATGAACAATTCTGCATTTAAGTGCTCATCCCTGGACAGCGCATCTCAACTAACGTGGCACATATGAGGATGGGATGATGAGGATGAGGCTGAGGATGGGTCCCCTTCTGAGGCTGGTTCCTCTCAACGTTTCGTCCTCATACTATCTGAAAGAGGTTTTCCTTGCCACTGTTGCCAGTGACATTTTTCAAACTACTTATGAGTTGTTTTGAGACAATGACCATTGTTAAAAGCACTGAATTTAATTAAAATGTTCCTGAATTGAAATAGTGCAGGATCATAAAATCTTGAATATTGTTTAGAGATTTACTAGTAAAAAAAAGACGTAATGACTAAATAAGAACCACAGGTTTCTGGTTGTAACACTTCAAAAAAATTGAAACAGCATTTCAAGGTAATGAACACTTAAACAAGGCCCAAAATGACACTTTAATTTTGGGAAATGTTCAAGAGTGATTTCTGTAATATCGTTGTTATTGTTTATATCCACCCTGAGGATAAAAGAGTAATAGCGAGTACTTAAATGGATAATGGTATAATTGTGTTGGGATTTTGTCGATCAGGTAGGGGCACATTACCCAACTTCTTGGCAACAGCAACATTCTTTTTCGCATCTACCAGTCCGAATCCAATATCCTCATCATTGAAGTCATCAAGCACCTGGGCGGCAAGCTACACAGAAAACAGAGAGTTAATGTAGCATGGCCAGACACTCACACAAACAGAAGGCGACAAACATACCACTGACAACTAATATATGGAACCCGGTCTCCTAGTGAAACATCTTATTACTTATTTCTGTAAGTTTCTCTGGAAATATTTAACTGCAGACAGTTTTTTCATTCATAATTTCAAATGCTTTTAAAGCCAATATAATTTTTCACATAACACATATTCACAAAGCCTGATGGTAGCATTTGTCAATGACGACACATGCCCCGCAGCCACTATAAAGACAAAACACCCAATTTCACCTATACATAATAATATGCTCCTTCTCAAACACCAGAGTGAATCCATGCTAAAGAACATTTAGACTATACATTTCTCCAATGTAGAACTCAATGAGGCATATACAGTCTGCCTGCACTGTGAAATTAGAGCCATTGATGAACAGCTGCTCTGACCAATACCGGAGCTTCTTTAGCAAAGCTGACTGTTCACATAATTGCGGGATGAGACAAGGGATAAATGTGTAGCGTGTGAAAAGTAGACACGCATAGGCGTGTATGTAGATGCATAAAATTTAGCATCCTGTATCAAAATCATCTTCATCCTAGCAACATTTGGATGTATTTTTATTTATATTACAGAAGTGCTTACTCATCTGAAGCCTCTTTTTGAATGCAAATCAGTCTCCTGAACATGTTCATTGCATGCAGAACATGTTAATTGCCAGTGTGACACTATTCTTTTTTCAATACAGCCAAATAAATCGTAGAATCAGATAACCTTCCGGTTTTAATTTCAGGTAATAAAAACTTTATTAACTTTTGTAACTTCTTTGGTTGAAATTTGGATTGTTTGCTTGACTCAGTTTAAAAAGGTTGTGCTAGTTAATGTTAGGGTTAGATGTGAGGTTAGTGATCAAACTGTATGTAATTCTTAAAATATGCTCTTGCTTATTTGAATGTCTGGCAAATGATTTAGGATTTTAAGTAAAGTATATTGTTTTAGTTTGTTAAAGAATGTCATGTCACACATTTATATTTTAAGTTTGTCGTTTGCTAAATTAGTGAAATGTCAAAGCAAACATCTGGCCATGTTACACAAAGTCTTAGAATTTTTCTGATGTCTAAAAAATGCAGAGCTTTATCTCTGACTGTTACAATGCACTGACACTGGAGACTTCTTAGAAAACCTCACTAGATCACTAGATCAATAATTGCACATGCTTTTATTCCATCTATATGGATCACTCAACTTAAAATCCCCTCTGTAACTTACAGTATCTCAGAAAAATCAGTACACCCATCACATTTCAGCAACCATTTTAGTATCTATTCTCAAGGGACCATATTATAGAAACGATGTCAATGTCAAATGAGTTGTCAATGTGCAGCTTGTCTAGTGGTATAAATTTACTGTACTTTAAATAACTCAACATAAAGCCATTATTGTCAAAATAAGTGATAACAGCTGTATGTCCTTTAACCATGCAAAGCCACATGCCCTATCATCATGTTCATGTTTTTGTCTGCTTTACAAGACCATACAATTTTATGTATATTGTTATAGAGCAGTTAAAATGTGGTGCTTTGATAACATAATAACGACCCCAAACACACTGCCAACTGCTTTGCTGAGGAAGCTCAAGCTGAAGGTGATGGAAAGGCCGAATATGTCTCCAGACCTGAACCCTATTAAGCACCTGTGTGGCATCCTCAAGCAGAACGTGGAGAAGCGCCATGTGTCTAACATCTAGCAGCTCCGTGGTGTCATTATTGAGAAGTGGAAGAGGATCCCAGCAACAGCCTGTGAAGCTCTGGTGAATTCCAGGCCAGGAGGATTAGGGCAGGGCTGGATAACAATAGTGCACAAAATATTGACAGTTTTGACATGTTTATTAGGGTGTACTCACTTTTGTTGCCAGTTATTTTGACAATAATGGCTGTATGTTGAATTATTTTTAGAGGACAGTAAATCTGTACTGCTATACAAGCTGCACATTGACTACTCTAAACTATATCCAAGTTTTATTTCTATAGTGTTGTCCTTTGTGAACATACAATAAAATGGATGCTGAAAATGTGAGGGGTGTACTCACTTTTGTGAGATACTGGAAAGCACGTTGACACAAATGTGTAATTTTGCTTGCATTTGGAATTTCTATATGAGCCATGCTGTTATAGAACACTTTCTGATCAGTCAGGATTGAGAAATTCTGTATCACTGTAGTCGAATTCATATTAAACTGATACCAATATATCCATCACAAACTACTGGTAGTGTGACAATAGAAGTTCAAATAGATGGCTGGATGAATGGATAGATGGCTGGATGAATGGATAGGTGGATGGATTGGTGGATGGATGGATGGATGGATGGATTGGTGGATGGATGGATGGATGAATTTATTGAATGGATGGACAGATGAGGGCAGACATGGATGGATATATTGGTTAACAGTGACACATTCTGGCTTCTTTTTTCATGACATTCCAGAAAGCCACAATTAAAAAAATCTACAATAGCATCGCTCTCCGTTTCCTTCCATATTTCACAACTATAGAATAGATCAGAAAATACCTGAACAGATGAAAGTAGTCCAAATAAAGCATTCCTAGACAGAAAGGAAGGATGCCATTCAGATTTTTTTTTTTTTTTTTTTTTTTCAGATTAGGCTTTAGTGATTGGCCAAGCTTTAAGTAAAAAAATCAGAGAAATTTGGAAAAAGGAAAAGGAGAAGGAGAACAGGATGAGGGCCTGGACATACCTGGTAGGTGAGGGCAGCAGGGCTTGTTAGCAACTGCAGAGAGAAGTTAGGGGTCTCTTTAGAGTAGGGTAGGACAACCACCAAAACTATCATTTAACTCCAAAAAGCAGACAGGCGCATTCAGCATAACTCAGAACTATTACATTCAGGACACTTTGGCTCAAAATGACCAAGTGTAAAGAGACAGCAAGCATGGCCCACAATGCAGCCAAGAACAAGCAAGATTGTTGAAGCAAAAATGCACACAGTTACTCAATTTGACTTCACAATTTCATAACCATAAAACACCCAAAGGCTATGTGAGTACAGTATATGCATCCCACATCCAAGATCCCTTGCATACAATTAAGTTACAAAATAATTAAATATGCTCAGGTACACAGTAAGAAAATTATCAGTCCGCGTACAATGTTTTCCCCAGCCTAGAC
Source organism: Silurus glanis (assembly GCA_014706435.1). Classification (NCBI taxonomy): domain Eukaryota; kingdom Metazoa; phylum Chordata; class Actinopteri; order Siluriformes; family Siluridae; genus Silurus; species Silurus glanis. Next base: position 2,383,731 of record JAAIIK010000059.1, on the reverse strand, counting down.
AGAACATCACACATGTGAATGGAACCATTAACAAAGAAGTTGCATGCAGGATTTATAGTAGAGACTAGCAACAGCAGCAGTGTGATTTTTTTTGCCCCTAGCCCTTTCCTCTGAAATGTGTTTTGAACTTGAATATGTGTTCAACAACATTTTAGGAAAGGAAATCGAAATATCTGTCTAACACAAAAGAAATGTAACCGTTGTAAAAATTTGTTATCCTATGTCTCAATGTGTTGCTAGTGTTAATGCTAATTAGTGCTAATTTAAGTACCATCAAATAGGCGCGAAGCATTCTTGGCATTAATTTAGTCGTCAACAGACATCTGTATAAAAATACTTTTGCATCTATTAATATATATTAAGCCCCAAAAAGTCACAGTTTCCAAAACTTAGTTTACCCAGAAGCTGGTGCATATTCGTACCAATACACAGACGTGCTGATAGGCATCAGATTCCAACCTTAAGATCTGGAGAAATTGTGGCCAGAAATGATTTCAGGCTCTGTTCACAGAATGTCTGGAGCTTAGACTAATGATAAAATAACAGTGTAATTCAGTTACATTTTAATTAACTTTTACCATGGAAAGTTTCCATGAGCACACATACTGTAATACATTTATACAAATGTCTGACTGTGCCTTTTTTTGCATTTTTTTTTTTACCATTAGATAATGCTGCATTTGAAATAATTCCAATCCATACTGGATATGGAAAATGCTCTAAGGTACAGCCCTTTACAGCAGAATTAAAAGGTTGTAGCACATCTGGCTACATTTTATACTGCACAGATTCTGACACAACGCTTTTAAATGTTAATGACATTGTTCAAATCATGTAATTCATGTATTCAACTGTTGAATTTAGTTAAATTCAACTGTGTCTGCCTTGAAGTTTGGTTTGGAACAAACCATCTGGCTGCTGGTTTGAAGTTTTTGAGGTGTTGTTTGGTTATGGCACTATAAAAAATGATGACAGATGAAATGACTCAGACATGAGCAACACGAGCATGCATTCAGCAAGCGACAGAGAAACACAGACCATCTGTTTTAGATGCTGCTCACAAAGGCGAGAAAACAGCATTTGTCTATCTAAAAGTTGAATAATGGTGGTACATTTTCTGTTCACAGTTTCCAGAAATAAAATGGAAATAAAACTAATGTACAAAAAAAAGGAAATGAATGTAGTTTTTTGCATGAATGTGTAAGGATGAATCACTCATGACCTTTGCCTGACCTGGCTATAAAATAAAAACTTTTGGCAGGTGCAAATATTAAAATGTATATGGGTTTTAAAAGAGACCACAGTGAATGGGTTAATGGAGAGCACAAAATGAAAACCCTGAGGGTCTGCAATAAAGGACATTTATTAAATGCATGAAAGCATCCAAAAGGACAGAGCTGTTTCAGATCTCAATGGTTTGAAGATGGCAGGTTTAATTCCATGCTTTTCAGGTTGTCAGTTCACAATACATAATCATTGTCACTGGGAGGGGAATGACTTGATTACATTTGTTAATTTTACACCTTAAAAACTGCACTCAGTTAGTCCTTGATGCTATGATGTCCTGTAAGTGTTCTTACACAGCTGTAAGAGTTAGATTAAGTCCGTAAAAGTGCACCTTTCTCTATATTCAGCTTGCAAGTGATTTAAGTGATTTGCAAGGGATTTATTTTTAAATAAAACAAATATCAAAACAATTCAAAAACTAGGAGTCTGAACATGAGCTATGGATAAATAGTAACTATAAAAATCTGACAGCAGGTAACACAACAAATTTTATGCAAAGTCAAATACAAAAATGTGTAAATTAAGTGCTCAGTAGGTGCAATCAGGAACAAGGGTGTTTGATCAGTGGGATCATATTACAGTGATATGCATGTTTTGATAGGTGTAGTCTGGTGATTAAGGTGCAAACATAAGAGAACCATCCCCTAAAGCATGGCTCCTGAATTGTAATAATATGTATTCATAGTGGACCCTGAGGTAATAGGATGAACTACATCCACTTATGGGGGCTCACTGGCCAAGTAAGTCGAAAATGAGTAATTTATCGAGCAAAGCATGCTGTCGTCTATTGGGTCTATGGTCCATTGTGGTGCCAGAAGATGGATCGATGTTCATTTTGAGTGGGGGCCAATATTCATGGTAGAGCAAGATTGGGGGAGTGACAACCACAGCATAGCAATAAAGGGTGAGCAATGTGCTACATGAAGTCAGAGGGAGGAGCAACATATACTGTGAAGCAAGAGGCAGAAGATTTGTTCACAGTGTAGTAGGTAAGCAGAGCGATGTACTAAGCATATCTGAGGGAAAAGTGACATCCTTAGCAGAACCAAGTAGCCTGATTACATCATCTGAGAGACAAAAAGCTAGGAGTGTAAACATGAGCTATGGATATGAATCATAAACTATAAAAAAAAATCAAGTAAACCAAAGATGCTTACTTTAATAGCCAAATGCATGGATTGTCTACTCCGATGCCTACAAGTGTGTGTTTATTTATAAATATAATCTCAAATCTTTGGCCATCATTATCATAGGCCTTGTTCTTACAATATATTTTTCTGTCAGTTATTAGAGTGCTCAAATGTATATGCAACTGATTTCACCTCAATGTGACAAAGAAAATTACCATTGAGATGGATACACTATACAACTATATCTGGAACAACATCATGAATCTAAGCAGTCACATTGCTTAGTGTCCATCAGCAAGGTATTATCCATCTTCCCTGGTACTTTACTATGAAAACAATGCTGATATGTTTACAGCTGATTATTTCAACATTACAAAGTTATGGAGGTGACAGGGTCATGAAGCTTCCCAAGGCAGAAGCCGGTCCCTAGAGCATTGCAACCTTAATGAATGGATTGAGCTCCAATTTCATATTTAATTGATCACCAAAATGATCTCTGTGATATTTCTCCATTATAGACTCAGATAAAGTTGTAAAATTTTAATAGTTGCTGGGCAAGTGAATGAGCTGCAAAGCTCCATCCATCCATTGCATTCCTCCATAAGTGCATGACTCCTCCTGCATAAACATGAAGAGGGCTACATGACCAATTCCACAAATAGTGGAAAGTGCCACCCACCATTCATCCCCATCCGTTCTCCAATATATCAGACCATCCTTGGTTTACCCGAGTTGCAATAGCACAATCCCACTATAGACTGGTTGCACAAAGCCACTGTTTCTTGGTCCAAGTCCTGCAGAGGAAGATGCCTACGCATACCAAACAAAATTCCATGTCCCTCCATTCTGTTCAGAGTCCAGATTACTTCTATAAAATTGCTGTATTGCACTTCGTTGAAGTGTTCAACCAGTGAAGTCCTGCCAAATCAGTCTGAAGATTGTAAAAGTGCATTTTTGATGGTACTACTTCACCCAAAAAAATACAGTGAAATGCAAAAATTTGGGCACCCCTGGTCAAAATTTATGTTAATGTGAACAGTTAAGCAAGTGGAAGACGAAATGATCTCCAAAAGGCATAACGTTACAGATGACACATTCGCTTTATATTTTAAACAAAATCTTTTTATATTTTAGTTTTTTTTTTAACAAAAAAGAAAAAGGGCCCTCTGCAAAAGTTTGGGCACCATGCATAGTTAGTACCGAGTAGCACCCCCTTTGGCAAATATAACAGCTTGTAAATGCGTTTTGTAGCCAGCCAAGAGTCTTCCATTTCTGTGCAAGTTTAGGTCAGGAGAGTGTGAGGGCCATGGCAAAACTTTCAGCTTGTGCCTCTTGAGGTAGTCCATCGTGGATTTTGAGGTGTTTTTAGGATCATTATCCATTTGTAGAAGCCATCCTCTTTTTAACTTCAGCTTTTTTTTTACAAATGGTGTTATTTTTATTTCCAAAATTTTTTGGAATTTAATTGAATTCGTTCTCCTCTCTACTGTGAAATGTTCCCCATGCAATACAACCCTAAAGCATGATCGAGCTGCCTCCATGTTTAACAGTAGGACTGGTGTTCTTTTCATGAAATTCTCTCTTTTGTTCTCCAAACATATCTTTCCTCATTGTGGCCAAAGAGTTAGATTTTAACCTCATCGGTCCACAGGACTTTATCAAAATGCATCAGGCTGTGTTCAGACGCTGAATTTTGTGGTGAGGACACGAGAGGTTCTCTTCTGATGCCTCACGAAGGCCATAATTGTGCAGGTCTCACTGAACAGTTGAACAGTGTACCGCAACTCCAGCATCTGCCAAATCTTCCTGAAGGTCTTTTGCAGTCAAATGGGGGCTCTGACTTGCTTTTCTAGCAATCCTACAACAGTTCTCTCTGATATTTTTCTTAGTCTTCCAGACCTCCACTGTTCCTTTTAACTGCCATTTCCTGATTACATTCCGAACTGAGGAAATTGGTACCTAAAAACAATTTGCTATCTTCTTATAGCCTTCTCCTGCTTTGTGGGCGTCAATCATATTCATTTTGAGAGTGCTAGACAACTACCTAGAGGAACCCATGGCTGCTGATTGTTGGGACGAGGTTAGAGGAGTCTGGATATTTATAAAGTTTTGAAATTTGCACCACCTGGCCTTTCCTAATGATGCATGTGAATAATCCATGACTCTAACATGCTAATTAAGATCTGATAATTTGGTCAAAGTTATTTGAGAGCTCAAGTCTCATAGGGTTCCTATTCTTTTGCAGGGTGCTGCTTTCCCTTTTTCACTCTAAAATTGTAAAAAAAAAAAATAAAAACAATACACTGATTATTGCTTCAAATATTGCAAAAGAGTGTTTCATGTTTAACTTTCTGGACTTTTGGAGATCATTTCATCTTTCATTTGCTTAACTGTTCACATGAACAGAAATTTGGACCAAACTTTCGGATGCTACTGTGTACTTTTTATTACCAAAGAGACCAAAGAGATGGACAATATTCAACATGGTTATATCTATCCACATACATATCCAGCATCAAATCATATTCAGGATGTCCCCATTTAATGAAACAAATCCTGTTTTAGTCCCTTGGGCCATCTTTCATCAAATACCATTAAATCTTAGATATATTAATACTTTAGTACAATCAGAAAATGGCTAAAAACTTGATCCAACTAAACTAAACTAAAATTACCTATTTACATTCGCTCTTTTGCTAAAACATAGACACCTTAGCGCCCTTCATCAATGTGGTTGATGAAACTTAAATTGGAGTCAGTACTGTTCTGAAGGGCAAAGCTAAGAAGAAACAATAACCTAATTCTCATTGGCTACCCTCAACAGAGTAATAGAACATATATCACAGCTCGTAAATGATTTTAGTATCCTGAATATCTATTCTTATTTAAGGAAATGTCATCCACTATTCCTTGCTGGATGCTTTTAGCTCTGAGATATTCTCTAGCCATCTTGCATGCATAGCACAATTAAGATCTACCCACAGACCTTTACTGTTTAAATCATGGGAACTATGAGGGTGATACAAAAAGCTTCACCTTGTATTTCTGAAAGATATTTTGCTTTATTGCCATTGTATAATTTCATTTAAATTTAAATTATTGACCGAGTATGACATTTGCTTTCAGAGTTTAAAAGAATTGATCACTTAATTAATCTGCAGTTAGAAAGTGTTTTATGGTTTTAATAGATACTGTGTCATTCTGTGGAAGTGTGTCGTAGTTCACTGGTAAAGACTTTGGACTTCTAACAAAAGGTCAATTCAAATTCCAGCACCCCTTAAGCTGCCACTGATGAACTCTCGAGCAAGGCCCTCAACTAAGTTTCTCCGGATACAGATATCTTCCCAATGCCTTAAATGTAAATGTCACTCATCTACTCATCTAATGCCATTACAGTGTGGTCAAGTCACAATTTATTTATAAAGCAACAAGCAACTGAGCAAAGGCTGAGTGTGTACTAGATTACTAAACATTCCATGTTACCATGGAATCTGGTGCAGTCAGAGCCCCCTGCTGAGTGGTTTCAACAAGAAATACAGTATAAGAATGTGCTCCAGTATACAGTGCTATCAGTATGCTGTCAATAAACTGCTCTTGTGCACGTTGCTGCTGCCAAAGTCAAACTGGAGCCCCACCAGTGTATTACTGCCCTCACCAAGATATAGGTTTGGCATGGTAATGTTCACCTGAAGAATGACATGATGATTTTTGCTCAAAATATCCTAGAAAATGTATACAAAAGTAACAAAAAAATATAATGATGCCATATTTACTTTACCATGGGACTTGAGTATTCAAAATGATGCATTTAAAATTCAAGTCTTGTTGCTTGATGCATCCCAGAAGTAATTGTGTGTTGCAATACAACTAATGACATATCAGCTAATAAAACATCTCTGAAACTCAATTTTCTTCCAACAGGGAAATGTGAGTCAGTCTGCACTGGCTCGCCCCATCTTGCTGTTACATCTGGCTATGAGCAGAAAAATGTTATTTTCTGCTTAATACCTCTGAAACAAAATCATTATCAGTAGCAATTTATTTTGCATCGACACTGTGTAATTACATTTTAGCAGCAAAAAACCCTGTTCTTTAAACACACACATGATTGTGTTCATTTGCATAGTTACACCACTTGATAAAATTTACTTCATGGTTTTTCACACTGGTTTTATAACAGTCAGGGTAATCACAAGGTATGTAATTATAATGTGAATTAAAACTATGTAAAATGGCTACCCATTGAGGTATAGAATGGCCAAAATTATATGATTTGGATATACAGAAGTAGTACATTGTACATTACAGAGATGTAGTGTAATAATATTTATTCTAACATTTAGAAGGATGGGATTGAGATACAGCCTGGAGTTAATATGCAGCACTGAGAAAACTCAGGCTAGTGACAGTAGGACATCATGTCCTTGAAAGCATTACATACTTGAGTCCCCTGCTGCTATGCAGCATGTCAGAGATAGTGAAAAAGACTAGGGGATTGGATAAGATTGGATAATGGAGATGGGCTGTACACTTATTTATATAGTTATTGATGATGCAAGCTTGATGTGAACAAGACAAATTTCTGTACTGAGCCATAGCAGTGTAGCTGATTTGGTTTCATTTCAGCTTTAATCCAAAAACTCACCTATTTAATGAAATATGAGAGAAATAATCGCTTCAACATCATTACTAACAGGTAGGTTAATGTATGCATGTTTTGAGCAATCAATGTTTAGTTTTACAACTGAAAAAGCCTTCTGAAAAAGAAATCTAGGACCAACTGGGCACTGGCTGATTGTGTAACAAAGTGGAAGTCAATAGTTTTTCTGGATTTTTGAATGTGACTGTTTCCACAATTAACAAAAACCTCAAGCAAAAATGTCTTAAAATTGTAAAAAAAGGTTTTTAAGTAAAGTGTTTTACAGTATGACAATATAATTAAACATACTATATGCTATATTCTCTACACTATACAGTACATTCTTATTTTCAGAAATTTCCCCACTGTGGGACAAATAAAGGTATATATTATGTCTTATTTTGCCATTATAACTTCTTTTAATCTTACTCGATTTACCATGAGTACCATTTCTGCTGATAACTAATTCATTGCACTTTCTCTCATCTCTCATTTCCATGCATTTTTTTAACAGAGCTATGACATAGTAATATGTGTGTCCATTATACCTGCAGGAAGCTGTTAATCATCTCAAACCTTGCAACTTTGACTTACAGTGGTTGCTTTTGTAAAAATCATCTTACACACAGTTTTACTTATTTCAAGGTGACTCTCACATTTGATTATGTCAAGTTATGCTTAATCCCATGTGAATTATAATTGCAAGCAGGTTGCATAATTATCTTTCTGTCCTGCTACTGAAAATATTATAAAATTTCTAAACGAAATGCCAAGGCTTTTTCTACTTCGAAAATTCTAGAGCAGTAATAAAAGCTACACATGAATGGGCACACAATTTCACTATTAAATCAGTTTTTTTTTATTGTGTCACAACAATGGTGGATTCTGGATTCTAATTTGACAGAAGGTGTAGATCAGTTTTCCATAACCTTTCCATTTTACTGTATTTCTAAGTAAATAGGTAAGAAAAATGTACGGGAAAAACTGTAGCTTCTATAGCATAAGTAATAATAGGATCTACTTTGGATGAAGGAACACTTCGTGACATGCTGCCATGGTAAAAAAATAAAAAACGACGTTTTGGTGGTAACAGTAGCTCCACTTCACACTTCACATAATGGTGCATCTTCACCCCAACAAACAGCATGTTTATTATTCGGCTCAGGCGATGAATATTTTACTCACAAGACATTTGTCTTGGCCATGAAGTCATAGCAAGGCCCAGTCTTACAGAAACAGAGAGCATAGTCCCATCTTCTTCTTCTTCTTTTTCTTTCGGCTGCTCCCATTAGGGGTCGCCACAGCGGATCATCCGTCTCCATACCACCCTGTCCTCTACATCTGCCTCTTTTACACCAACTACCTGCATGTCTTCCCTCACCACATCCATGACCCTCCTCCTTGGTCTTCCTCTTTTCCTCCTTCCTGGTGGCTTCATTCTCAGCATTCTCCTACCAATATAATTCATGTCCCTCCTCTGCACATGTCCAAACCATCTCAATCTCGCCTCCCTCACCTTGTCACCAAAACGTCCAACATGCGCTGTCCCTCTAATAAACTCATTTCTAATCTTGTCCATCCTCGTCACTCCCAACGAAAACCTTAACATCTTCAGCTCTGCTACCTCCAGCTCCGCCTCCTGCCTTTTACTCAATGCCACTGTCTCTAATCCATACAACATCGCAGGTCTCACCACAGTCCTATAAACTTTTCCTTTCATTCTTGCAGATACTCTACTATCACAAATCACTCCTGTCACTCTTCTCCACCCACTCCACCCTGCCTGCACTCTTTTCTTCACTTCCCTAACACACTCTCCATTACTTTGCACTGTTGACCCCAGGTACCTGAACTCCTCCACCTTCTTCACCTCTTCTCCCTGCAACCGCACCACTCCACTGCCCTCCCTCTCATTTACGCACATGTACTCTGTCTTACTCCTACTGACTTTCATTCCCCTCCTCTCCAGCGCGTACCTCCACCTCTCCAGGCTCTTCTCAACCTGCTCACTACTCTCACCACAAATCACAATATCATCCGCAAACATCATAGTCCAGGGAGACTCCTGTCTGACCTCGTCCGTCAACCTGTCCATCACCACTGCAAACAGGAAAGGGCTCAGGGCCGATCCTTGATGCAGTCCCACCTTCACCTTGAACCAGTCTGTC
>JAAIIK010000059.1:2358748-2374497 GCA_014706435.1 Silurus glanis | reverse complement strand
GGTATGTCATCTGGTCCAACCGACTTTCCACTCTTCATCCTCTTAATCGCTGCTCTCACTTCCTCCTTACTAATCCTATCCACTTCCTGCTTTACTAACTCCACATCATCCAACCTTCTCTCTCTCACATTTTCCTCATTCATCAGCTGCTCAAAATACTCCCTCCATCTTCTCAACACACTCTCCTCACTAGTCAACACATTTCCATCTCCATCCTTTATTGCTCTAACTTGCAACACATCCTTCCCAGCTCGATCTCTCTGCCTGGCCAATCGGTACAAATCCTTTTCTCCTTCCTTAGTGTTCAACCTCTCATACAGCTCCTCGTATGCCTTTTCCTTGGCTTTCGCCACATCCCTCTTTACCTGCTGCCGCATCTCCTTGTACTCCTGCCTACTTTTCTCATCACCATTCTCGATCCCACTTCTGTTTTGTTAACCTCTTTCCCCTTATGCTCCCCTGCACTTCCTCATTCCACCACCACGTCTCCTTGTCTTCCTTTCTATTTCCAGATGTCACACCAAGTACCTTTCTAGCTGCCTTCCTCATCACTCCTGCAGTAGTTTCCCAATCATTCAGCACCTCTTCACCACCACCGAGCCTCTGTCTGACCTCTTCCCTGAACCTCACACTACAGTCTTCCTCCTTCAGTTTCCACCATCTTATTCTTCTTTCAGTCCTTACTCTCCTCCTCTTCTTCTTCACCTCCAAAACCATCCTACAGACCACCATCCGATGCTGTCTAGCTACACTGTCCCCTGCCAACACCTTACAGTCTCCAATCTCCTTCAGGTTGCATCTCCTACATAGAACATAGTCCACCTGTGTGCACCTTCCTCCACTCTTATAGGTCACCCTATGATCCTCCTTCTTCTTAAAATACGTATTCACCACTGCCATTTCCATCCTTTTAGCAAAATCTACCACCATCTGCCCTTCCACATTCCTCTCCTTTAGGCCATACCTACCCATAACCTTCTCATCACCTCTGTTCCCTTCACCTACATGTCCATTAAAGTCTGCCCCAATCACCAATCGTTCATTTCTAGGTACACCATCTACCACTTCATCTAATTCACTCCAGAATCTTTCCTTCTCCTCCATCTCACAGCCGACTTGTGGAGCATAGGCACTGATGACATTTATCATCATCCCTTCAACTTCCACCTTCACGATCATCACCCTATCAGAAACTCTCTTCACCTCCACTACACTCTTACTGTACTCTTCCTTCAGAATCACCCCTACACCATTTCTCTTTCCACCCACACCATGATAGAACAGTTTAAACCCACCTCCAATGTTTCTGCTCTTACTCCCTTTCCACTTGGTCTCCTGAACACACAACATATCTACCTTTCTCCTCTCCATCATATCAGCTAACTCTCTCCCTTTACCAGTCATAATGCCAACATTTAAAGTACCAACCCGAACCTCCACTCTCCTACACTTCTCCTTTCCCTGTCGCCTCTGTAGACGTCTTCCTCCTCTCCTCCTCCTCCTTCGGCCAACAGTAGCCCAATTTCCACCGGTACCCTGTTGGCTAACAATACCTGTGGCGGTCGTTGTTAACCCGGGCCTCGACCGATCCGGTATGAAATTCTTATTCGTGACCCGCATATTTGATTTGGCACATGTTTTACGCTGGATGCCCTTCCTAACGCAACCCTCCCTATTTATCCGGGCTTGGGACCGGCACTAAGAGTGCACTTGCTTGTGCCTCCCTAATGGCTGGGTTAGAGAGCATAGTCCCATATTGATACATAATATATTCTGGCATTTGATTAAAAATGACTGTGCGCTTTGCTATACATAGATCTTCACAGTACAAGCTACACAGTGGTAGAATGTCAGGGGCTTTGGAGGGGTGGAAATAGAGGCTAAAATTAGAGGCTTCCAGACAGTCACCAGGCTATGTCCAGCAAAAGCTATTCTGGCATGGAGAAGTATTTTGGCAGCTATTAAAACCTGCTGACATGCACAACAGGCTACAATCTCTACTCAACAAGCACTGCAGAGTTATGGGAGGAAAAGCACATCCATCACAACACTAAATGTTTAGGATTTTATGTATAGGCTTTGGGCAATTTATCAGTCAGTTTCACTGATACTAGGTTTGATGTTTTAATGTGGTAGTTGCAGGATCAAACACAGGTTAGTCATATACCTGCTGAGATTTGAAGGGTGCCTCTTTTAATAGCCTTGGTAATTAGATTATGGGGAAATTAGGTGTGCTAAATCGAGAAGATGTACTCTGTGTGATTCCCTGGGGGTCTGACACCTCTGCATGTATGCATTAAATTATATGAGCCTACATAATACATCTGACTAATCTATTGATCAAAGAGTTTCCATACTTGTACCTTCAATTCGTGCTGAATTATTTATTATCGAAGATTAACATCCCTTTCCTCTGAGGAACAACATAACTGATAGAAACAGGAGTTAGCACTGAATCTTATTTATAACAACATAATTTTCTGGAGGCTAATAATAGTGCTAACATGCCTTATTAGATAAATAAGTAGTATGATTCTATCAGCTGATTTTTATAATCTATACGCGTGTTGCTATATACGGTGTGCAAATACACTTACTATATTTTACACTGTGCAAGTCACTTGCATGTCCTCCTACTCAGCCAATTAAAAACTATACACATTTTAAATAAGATTTATATACAAGACATAGAGAAAATTATATATTTTCTTCTATGGATACTACAGTGAACTGTATGTATGGATTCTACTGCAATTAACAGAGAGAACAGGGACACAGAATAGTAAAAAAGGCCTAGAAATGGAAACTGAAAAGCAATCTTCAAAAAAACATCATCCAGAAAAGTGGTTACAGGTTACAAATTTCAATATGAACCAATGTTTGGGAAGGCAAAAGTGCTAAATCATTTCTTGAACATATTTAATTGGCAACCACCACCACCACCCTAGACATCCAGCACATACATACCCTTTTCCACATTTCCATCTAGGGTACTTTCTGTATACACCTTCTTAACTGGCCTTCCACTGGCACCTATCCATTTATATTCACTCACTCACCATTATGCCACTGGTCTATTATCATTATTACATCATACCATTGACAATTTAAAGACTAGCTCAGATATACACAAAATGATTCAAGCCAATTAAAAAAATACAGCTTTTATTATAATTGTTGATTTCCATATTCTGCTGCCTCATGGAAGCTATCAGAGCGAGAAAATTAAGTCTCTGGTGATGTGTAGAAAGTGAGCATTAGCATAGAGCTACCATATAGTCATGTTCTGGTTAGCATGACAGGTCTGCAATAGCTTAAGAGACTTCCTCTATAGGAACAGATGAGAAAGCAAATCAAATACATGTGATCATGAAACCTAATTCTGTCTGTACAAAAGCGAAGACAGGCAGCAAACACACTGATCATGGCTTGTGAATGTTGGTAAAAATGTTGCTTGTTTACGTTGGGCTGTAGTTTAAGCTATGGCATAAAACATGGTTTCTTTTCAGCAGAGTAGAAAGTTTGGTAAGAGTCTAAGTAAAGAAAGGAGGCAGCAAAGCTAATCAGAGAAACTGATTTTCACACTCATACAATTTTAAATAAAATCTGAAGTTCATCCAGGAAAATGATAGGACATTTTTGTTCCAATTGTAACAAAACAGATGATCTTAAGGTGCCAGATATTTATGAAGAAAGTAATGATGTAATATCTATTTAAGATGCATGCATGATTTATGAGTCTGGGAAAACGTATTAGTACCAGACTTTCTAACATTGCCTTAATATCTGCCTGCAAAGACTATTTTTTGCCAATAAGCCAGTTTAACAAATGCAGCAGTTAGATTGTATAAAGATATCTAACACACGCTAATAAAACAATTTCTCCTCCGCTTTTCGCATACAGTATCAGTAAGAACTCTGTCAAATGTCTGGCTCTGTCTTCCTCAATGAATTTCTAAAAGTCTCTAAAAACTTCTTAGTGCCCTTGTTTTTCGACATTTCCTTTTGTTTTTTATTGTTTTTTAGTCCTCTTACATTTTGAATGAATCATATAAACCTATTGTAATTTGTTGTGAGATGTGTGCGTCAATGCATTTCAAGATGCTGACACATAACAGGGTGGTTCTATAACCTTGGCCTAACATTGCTATCATTAGCAACTCTTCATAGCATGCTCTAAGTTTCTCACATGTTTGACTTTCAGCTGAGGTGTAGGTATTCTGGAGATGTCAGCACGTATCACCATTTCGCTCAGTATTCTGGAGATAATGTCCTTGCCACAAGGCAGGTGACAAATGATTAAAGTGATTTGTGACGACGACTGGAAGACCTAAATGATTTGCTGAGCATTTTGGGGTGCGTCTGCAGTACACTGACAGGTTTTTTTTTGTTTTTTGTTTTTTTTGCTAAGCACATTTTCATCCATTTCATTTCAGTGCTGAATTGATTTACAGTTAAAGATTGGATTTTTTGACCAATATACCAAGGCTAGCTGATATACTGGGTGCAATACACATAGATACACAACTAAGATGCACAATGTTCATGGATTTCAGTGCCATCTTATAGTGGCTACCATATTTTCAATCAGTCCATTTGGTTAGTTGTAGTATCAATAAACTAGTCAGAGCATTGGATTTCTAGGATCACCTCAAACCAATCTCTGTTGACCATCTAACCACTTTAATAGTGATCCTAATATTGTGTCTTTCTGACATTTTTGTTGTTGTTGTTGTTGTTTTGTTGTTTTTTTAAAGTAGCAAAACCCTACAGAAAAAATGGGGGTTCTCAGGTTGAATAGTAGAAATAATGATCCATGAAACTAGATTATTTTTTTGGTTTGTTCACATTATTACACTAACACACCATTGTTGTGCCACTACAATATGTTTCAGTTCCAAAAGTAATATCCAAATTAAAAAAAAAAACTCAAATGCACCACATGCTGTTTTCAGGAGGAAATTATAGACAGCAACTAAAACAGAAAGTCTTCATTTTCACATCATGATGATATTGGTAATGGTATAATAACTCTTTGTTATATATGAATATTTTCAATATAAGACTTTATGTCAGAAGAGTCACTAGGTACTATTTTTAAAATGCAAGTAGTTTTTCTTTATCTAACACTATTCTAGTATAACACCTACTGTCACATACCTTTGTAAGTAGCCAAAAATCTCAGTGGGCATGAGCAACACATTCGAAATTAAACAACTATCTTGTTATAGTCTTTTAAACAGATGATGATTATTAAGGCAGCTGGATTGTAGTGGGAATGTTGGGATGAGGACAAAAACTTTGACACAATTCACTGTACACTGAACATATTGTATATGTTGTAGTTATGTATTACGTATCAAAACATTTTTATGCTCAATTATTAAACATAAGTTGGACGCTTTCTGTCTTCTGCTTCACATTTGTGCTTCATCATTAACAGGGCAATTAATGCTAAATAGATAAAATATTTATTATGAAACTGATGCATTCAGTTTGTAGTTTACTTTTAACTAACAATTAATGTCAGTTTGCTGACCAGAGTATGTAAATAAAATTAATATAGGTGAAAAACTATCAATTCTAATTTTGCCAGCTCTGTAGCTAGTTTTTAGCCTGAGGAACAGTCTTCAACAACATATTTTACACAAATTCTAATTAGATAAGCCTTAACAAAGGTTCTGCTCTAGGCAACCAGGTTTATGTTTAGTAAATTGGACTCATTGAACCCAGTCAGGTTTTCATAACTTTTTGAATCTTTGATACAGTACTTTCCCCTAGAATTGTTATAGTAAAATAATTTCCTCAAAACTTTATAAATATCCATTCTAACAATGATCAAATTTAAATTGTTTTATGCCAGAACGCAAGGCTATTTCTACACATATCTGTTTCAGCTCTATAATTTGAGACATGGAAATGCTAACGTTTTGCAAAGCCATCAGTTTATAGACAGCTGGAGTCCAGTTACTATGAGCCTGCGGCTCAAATTGGAAGTGAGCTAAATCAATAAGATCTAAAAACAACTAAATTGATTTATATCAAAAAGGCTGACATAAAAGTTGGTGATTTATGGCGTATATTTGTGCAGTGAGTGCAGGATGGTCATAAGAGAAACAGTTAGAATGAGACTGGGTGCATTACAAAGCTTATCCTCAAATGTTTTCACTCTCAACAGTGTCTCTATTCTGTCTTCCTGTACTGTTGTCCAGTGCTATTTGCTGATGTTACATTACCTATCAAGCTTGTAAAGGACACTTCTGCTGTGAAACCTTTCACTCAGCTGTCATATTAACTAAAATAAAAAAATAAAAAAGGTAGCCTTATCTGAATTCAACATTCATATGTAGGTCTAGTAAATATGATATTTAACTGTTTGTTTATAAAATAATCAAAGCCCAGAAAAAAGTAATAGAGTATAACCTTTTGGACGAATGCTGAATTTTGCAACTTACAACCACCAAACCATTAAATTACTTTTTGTCCATTCTGACTGGAATAGACAGGTTCCTAAGTGCAATTTATTATACATTACACATTTAATGGTATATTAATAATCTTTACTTCTCTGTCATCACTAAATATTAATCTTGCAAGTTAAAGGGCTTATTTGAACAACATCCTAAACTTAAAGGTTGAACTTAAAGGTTGCTGACAGGCTAGCAATGGGAGCCATCACAAACCACCAGCTAGCCATCTGGTAAAGACACTACATATGTAGAGAAGTTCCTCTTAAAACCACTTGGATCTTATTTCAGCCTTGTTGGGGTAGAGCATGGAAACATGAAACGGAACACTGGATGGATTCCACTATTCAACCATATTGGTCATCAACTGTAAGGTGAACTGTTAACAATTTGATCTTCTCTTTACTGAAATATGATGCTTTTTTAGCTTTTAGGGGTCAATCTAGTCAAACCTGGAGATTTTTTTTTTGACAAATTATCCAGCCTAATTCATTTACTGGATTCCAAATATATTGGAGCCCTTGAACACACCTCAAGAGCGAGCTCTTCCACTTCGAACTGCTTCTTGGCCATGCGGTTTTCGCCAACAGCTTTATGATAATAGATCACCATGACGTCGTACTTCTTCATCACAGCCCTGTAGTTTTTGTTGGTCAGTTCATGGACACGATCCTTGCCATCGTACTCTGGGATGTCCAGGATTTTTACTCCCCAACACAGAATTCCACAGGTGAGGAGGACGACTCCAAGCCACAAGCCCCACTTCATGTTCCCAACACTTCAATCAGTAACAAAAATCGAAGTAGTTTCCTTATTTTTTTTCCTTTAATTTTAGCTTTGTTCCTAACGGCAGGTCACATAAACAGTTAGGAACAAGGTCCAGTCCATATGTCTGCTGCCCTGAAAAGAGCAGGACTTTTTCATGGGTCCTTTTAAACACATACACACAAATCTTGCTGATGACTCTGGGAGGGGGTGAGAGTGAGGAGGGGGGCTGTTGGGGTAAATTTGTTAGACTGAAGTTGGACCTGCATAGGCAACATGATGGATACAGTGGGAGAAGGTT
This sequence comes from Silurus glanis, assembly GCA_014706435.1. NCBI lineage: Eukaryota > Metazoa > Chordata > Actinopteri > Siluriformes > Siluridae > Silurus > Silurus glanis. Next base: position 2,366,964 of record JAAIIK010000059.1, on the reverse strand, counting down.
ATTAACAGCAAAAAATAGGACCAAGGGGTGATTGGATAACTTGAACAGGGAAGGGGTGTGGTTTATTAAAGAAGGTGGGACCAAATTTGAGCACCTGTTTAACCAACAGAAGGGTAGTAGGTTAGTGAGATATGATATGATATGGTCCCTCAAAAAAGAGATAGGTACAGTTGAGCCAGAGAGCAAGGCAATAAGATTACATTTCCATATTAAGTTTTGATGGCTTCACCCCTCACTAAAAATAAGACCTTGCTTAGGCTGTAAGAACAGAGTCTCTGCCTCTCCTGCCTGTGCTGATCATATATTTATTTGGCACACAAATTTATATCGCTTCATTCCTATTGTAATACAACAAAAGTATGCATATTTAATATCAATTTCACTTAAAGGTACTAATCCAAAGATTACCCATGGAGTGTTAGTATGTGTTAGCCTGAGCTAATCAAAAAAACTCATATACACACTCAGGGAGAAAGATGAGGCTGGGTCAGATATACAGAGTGTAACTGGAGACAAGAGATATAAATAATTATTACATATGACCTCTGTTCTTTTATTCTGTTGACTCAAACAGATGTATGTAGAGAGGTCAGTCAGAGAAAGAGGTGGTGTATAGCAGGAAGTTTGTAAATCAGCCAAAAACGTATGTTATTGAATTAAAAGAGGATATGAGACATAATAATAATTGTACTCTATGCATCTGTGAGCTCAGTGTACATGTAGTTACATTCTCCAATAAAGATTCAACGCTGATGATTTATTTCTTTTTTATTCCCATATATATAAATAAAATATAATATAAATAATGTATTCAAACTGTATGTCACAACTATAATCTATTTGTCTATCCACATTCCAATTACATTTGAATGAATGCAGTAAACTGAAACAGTTATTTTAATTGCATTGTGATTGTTGAAAAGGCTTCTGTGGTATTTAAGGACTGTCTACTCAATGCCTATAAAACAACAGCGTATGTCTCCCTTAGATAGACTTGATGACTACAGCATCCCACTGAAGATACTTCCAACTCTCTTGGTCTGCTCTGCGAATTCCCAACAGTGGATTATTTACCATGTCATCCTTTAGAGATTGTCTGCTCACATATGGTCTAGTACAAGTTACACACATTTATTGTGGTGGTAGAAACCCAGACAAGCTTGAGGACTTGCCATGAAATGCACCTGCCTATCTTTCTTTATATATGTGTGTGTGTGTGTGTGTGTGTGTGTGTGTGTGTGTGGGTAAAATAGCTTTACCACAAATCATCTGCATGACAGCAATGAGATCCCATGGTAAAGTGCATTGTTTAGCCTTAATAGATTAAATGACAAGTTATTCAACACCATAACATTCTTACAAAAATGCAAACCATTATCAAAAGTAAAGAATAAGAAAATATCTTTTCGGGCAAACATTGACTTTGAGTATTTTCTTCTTCTTCTTCTTCTTCTTTTTCTTTCGGCTGCTCCCATTAGGGGTCGCCACAGCGGATCATCCGTCTCCATACCACCCTGTCCTCTACATCTGCCTCTTTTACACCAACTACCTGCATGTCTTCTCTCACCACATCCATAAACCGACTTTGAGTATTTTATTAATGCATTAATTACATGTCAGTACACAAAAAAAGTGCACAAAAACTTGAAAATAATTAATTTTTTTTATTTTTATGCTGATTATGCTGCATACATTCTATGAAGAAAAAAAAAAAAAAAAGATTCTAAGCAGCACAATTTTATTTTTATTCATCATGTAAGCCTGAGACTGAGTAGCAGCAATTGAAACAAAGTCTGGATATCAATTTCCTATATTCTATGGATGAAAAAGAATTAAGGAAGCATCTACAGAGCACTTTTGCCTTTGGAAACAAGCAACAAGCAGGCCCACACATCAGCGCCCTCACATGGTAGAGTCCAAAATAAGCCACTTTGAAACCAAGCCAAGTTGAATTTGTGTGTATTTCTAAAGGGTGTGTGTGTGTGTGTGTGTGTGTGTGTGTGTGTGTGTGTGTGTGTGTAAAAGAGAGTAGGTGGCTTAGTGGGTGTTGTATTTTCTTGTGTGCAGCGTTTTTTAGCTCTTAATCTCTATGCTTGAAACCAGCACTTGTCTGAGGCTGGATTTAAACTGTGAAATGTAAAGCCAAAAAGCATTAAAGGAATAAAAGTTCCTGTACCTGACTGCAGGCATAGAGTGAGGAAAAAAAAAGAGGGGAGAGAGAGAGAGAGAGAGAGAGAGAGAGAGCTTGAATAAATCGCACACCTAGAATCTGAAGAGCTTATTAAGCGAATCAATAGTCGTGACCATGATGTTGCATTCAAGCTCCTGTGAGATCGCGTCTGTTTGCACCAGAATGTTCTCTCTTATATTTTTGCTTTTATAAAAGTTGAGATACATAGATACAATTAAAAACCTTGACTTGCATACAATACTTTTAATTAAAAGTTTTCTTATGTGGAACATATCAAGCAAAATCAACTATACTCTTGCTAAACCTTCACTGGTGATTGGTTTATCTCACACATCTGTTTTCTGTTGTAATCATATTTCAATTTCACAGTATTGAATAATACCTAATGATATGCAAGCCAGGTGGGTTGATTTGTTGAGTCATTTCACCTTCAGTGTTCGACACTAAATAGTGCTTTTTCGCATGGATGAGTTCAGATAATCAAACACAACATAGTCTTTCTGTGTTTTAAGCTGACTTTCTATCCACAGGGTTTACATCTTTTTTTTTTTGGGCAACATAATGACAAATATACTGCTGTTATAAATGCACAAGTTTAGAACAATCACTCATTATATGCTTATTCCCTCTAATCCATCCATCTCTTTAAATCTATCCTATACCCCTGTAGAAGCAAACATTTAAGGGCTGGAGTAAGACCTGGTCCAGTTAATCTTACCTGGGCTGAGTTGTTTCACTGAGTCAGTGAAATAATTCATTGTGTTTAAGGCTGATAATAGGCGTTGTATTTTATAGCAAATGGGTTACAGGTTATGGCTACAGGAGGCATTGGATCAGGTCAAACTGCAACCCTACAATTATGGCTCTACAGTGAGAATTCTTTTAAGAGCACTGACTGAAAACTCAACTATTGACCCACCATGAGATACACCATGCGATTGACTTCTGACTCTAGTGAGAGAGGAAATCTACCACAGCTTGTTATAAGGAATTCATTTATGGGGTGGTGCAATAATTGAAACAGTCAGCACTACAAACTGTCTCAGCAACGTTTTGGACTCGGATCTCAAGCAAACAATTGTGCAATTGGAAGCCTGACATCATCATTCTACAAAACCAAATGCATACTGTTTAGGGTCTGCTGTGAGGCCTATATCATGGATTTCAGAATAGCTTCCAAACGCTGCAAGTGTCACTGCCAGCCATTGCTGTAGATAATTATGTTATTAAAAAAGGTAGAAAATGTGTGTAATTTGTCAATGAACTGGTGAAATTTTGCTGGGACCATGAACAAACGGAAAGGTTTGTAGAGACATTTATGTAATCCATTTTGACAGGATGCTTGCATCAAAGGAATCTGCCAGCTCTTGTTCAAATATGATGTGGAATAAAAGAGAGCTGTGCCCAAATGATTTAGCATTTCCTCAATGCTCAGCAAAGGAAAGCATCAAATTGCATCAAAGTGCTCTGGACCAATCCACCTTGGAAAATTGGACCACACAGCTGCTGTACTGTCTTTGGTACTCCTCAGTTGCCCCATATTGATCATATCCTGGAGCACTTCATGAAGCACATATTTTCTTTTCTCAGGTAATTAGTAGAGGTGACTGTATACAACAATTTTCCATTTAAATTAACTTTTTAGTGTAGTTACTTCAGCCTGTTTAGTGGTAAGATCTGACCTTTCAAGAGCATTAGTGCGATTAGCTACTGATGTCAGGCAAGAAGATCTTGAGCGTGCCAGCAATCCAGTTTATCCTGAAGGTGTTCAGGTGTCCAGTACAGTTCCACTCTAATAACAGCAAACCATATCGTTGTAGACCTTTCTTTGTGCCCCTTATTTTAAAGGGAAATTGTAACTGGGTTGTAATGTAAAACAATGTGCTATCCAGGTTTATGGGAAAAGATTGTGAGTGCTTTATAGTGTCTTATTTCATCGATCTTTCATAACTTACATTTAACTTCCCTGAATTCCAGAGTAAACACAAAGTGCACTTGCAACCTGGTGACAAATTTAGAACTTGATGTGGGCAGAAAAGCAAGTACTCTATCTTCCAGTACAAATACTTAAAGACAAACACTCGTGATATACAGTTGGGTCTGTAGCAAATTCCAAGTTAAATTACTCAATGTTTGGATTTTTGCCACAGGTCCAGAATATGCTAAATTAGTTTCTAATGTGTGAAAGAAGTGGTAGCTTAGTAGTTAAGGCATTGGGCTTTGGAACGGAAAGTCAAAAGTTCAAACCCAGCCCCAGCAAGTGGCCACTCCTGGGCCCTTGAGGAAGGCCCTCAGCTGCTCAGTTGTGTGAATGAGCTAATTGTAATTCATTCTGGATACGGGCATCTGCCAAATGCCATAAATGGTTTATTTATTGTCTTATTCCAGTATCTAGCATCATCCTGAACAACCTTGCCAAGCTAAATTTTTAAGGGTCTGATTAACTCACGTTATCAATCTCCAAAATTATTAATTAATTAAGTTTAGCCATTTGTATAAGCAATGTTATTTATCCTATTAGATTTCTTATTAAATTGCTGACAAGTCTGTTCCACTATCCCTAAATCGGATTAAGTAAGCTACATCAATTATAGATATCCCGATTATTAGTATTATCAGTACTTACTCCATCGTATAACACTTCTCTGATCTATTACCAAGTGAAGGCACCCACATAGCTAGCCTGCCAAATTGTAGCATCAGTGTTTTCTATCTGCTCAAGTAAAAGTCACTACCACTGCCAAATAGTCAGCCAAAAATGTAAGCATGTCACTTTTACTACCCTTATTTGAAGCTTCTGCTCAGAACCAAGCTGCAGGGGGGAAGAGACACTTGCCCAATTCAGATGTACATGTTGGGCTTGTTGATGTCTAAAATGTCTCATGGTACCTGGCATTCATCCTTGCTCACCCTCTTCCAGTCTGTGGGTTCATTGTGGAGACATGCACTTTCGCCCACTGGCCTTATGAGAGCCAAACAGGCGCTAAGAGATGTCTGGGGTGCTCAGTGTTTGGGGCCTATACAAGCTGTTGATAGTCTTTGATGCCAGGATGAAAGGGGTGTGGGGAAAAGAAGCAGCAAAAAAAGCTTTTAGTAGGTTTTACATTGCTTACTTAATGTGTGTTCAGTTCTGCTCATAATTCTTTGTCAGTGTTTCAGGAATAATCCTGTTGCCGAGCAACTGCAGCCATAGTAGATGGCAGTCCATGGTGGATGAATCAATGCCAGTTTTTCATTTTTTTTTTACATGCTTGTGTTTACAGATTTGTATAGCTGCTTATGAAGTACTTATGGACACTTAAAATCTGTTACATTTTGTCGGCTCCACTTTACATGGCTTAATCTTGGGCTTTTGGTAGCTCTGTATACATGATGTGATTACTCGTCACTGTTGAAAATGTATTTGCATGCACAACACAGTATTTAGTATTTATAAAAAGAAAATGTGAGTAACAACTGTAATTTTCAACCATATAGCTCAGTGAGCCTAAAAGCAGGGTGCATGGCTTCACAATCTAATTGGCAAGGTAATTATGGTATGACATATTTCAAGGAGAACCTGTAACTCACTATACGGTGGTAAAGGCTGTTGATTAGTCTATTAGCATGGCAAGATGGCACCTGCTTGCTTGTTTAGTTGAAAAACATGCCTTAAATTAATGTATATAGATGAATATAATGACCCGGGTTTGCAATAGGATCTATGTCCTGAGGTTCATTAAATTACAGGGAGATTTGTAATCTTTAAGCAACTAGTGGTCATACACAAAAATAACATCAACCAAACATCAAACGAACAAGGTGACTCAAAATAGTAATGACATAGTTTGCAGTAAAACAGTATAGTATAAAAATTGAATAGTATAAAAAAACAAAAATGCAAAGCTTATATACCATCCACCTTAACAAAAAAAAAACAAGACTTCACATTTAACCATTGCATAACGAGGTTTTATATAATATAGTCCCCTCCTAGAATATTTGAAGTTCAGGTCTTTTTGTTTTTGCTATTCATTGAGGACATTTGAGTTTGTGATTGAAATATACAGTAAATATAATACAACAGATCAAAATTTCAGTTCTTTCAAGTCTCGATGTTAAAACAACATCAAACAAGGCACAGTTGTTTGCAGACCACCAAGTCTTTAGGAAAGCAAATATATTTGAAGAGATAAATAAATGAGTAAATATTACTGCATAATTGGTTACATATGCCAAATATTAAGGTGACTGACTTGACCCATCTGAAACCTTCCACATTATTCCCACGGTGTTCTCAAGAACAATTGTAAAGAATGGACATTATGAGGATGGGTTTCTTTTAGAGTCTGGTTCCTTTCAAGGTTTCTTCCTTATATAATCTCATGGATGTTTTTCTTGCCTTTGCTGCCACTCGCTTGCACATTGGGGGACCAATTTATAGGGACCAATTTATGATGTCGAAATTTATAGTCACATTTTAGTTCATTCTTTAAAGCTGAATTGGAACAATATTCATTGCTAAAAGTGCTATACAAATAAATTTGTAATTAAATGTACAGTGCAACCTTCTCGCGGGGGGCTACGTTCTATAAACCCTCATGAGTAACAAAAATCACAGGGTTTTGACTCTCCTTTTGATGGTTCCTTTTTCAAGGGGAATTGTACATGTACTGTACTGTAAACTCAACAGAAATTGTGAATTACTTGTCATAAATGTTTTATTTACTACTTTGAATTAATAACACAATAATAAAATAGTTTTCCAAACATTTTAATGTAATTTATTAGTACAAACTCTGTTTTGAAATGTTACTCAGAACTTTCGAGCCACTCGCAGCTTCTTGCCAAATCAGATTTTTCACGAGTTACTCTCAGTCTGGTTCCAAATTAAAATTCTACTATCAAGGTCGCAAGTGTCAAGGTCGGGAGTATCGAGGTTCCACTGTATGTCCTTTGAAGTTTTGTAAAGAATTGTGAAGATCCTCCCAATTACATTGAATATAATTTGCTGTAATTTGGCACACAGAATGTTTCGGTAGACTTGTAAATTCATTTTAATACCACAATGATTTTCATCATTAATAGAGACTAACTAGTACCTTCACCATGCATGACAAGTAAGCTCATATGTTTTGGATCATGAGCAGATCCTTTCTTTCTCCACAGTTTCTGTTTTGTGACTTTTGTACGGAGGTGGTAGCTCAAAAGCTCTGGGTTACTACTCAAAAGGTTGGGGTTCAGGCCCCTAGTAAGCTACCACTCTTGTGGCCTTTTATACTCCAGAGGTGTTGTCTCATGGTTGACCTTGTACTCTGTTCCCAGCTTACGGAATATATGAAGAAAGAATTTCACTGTACTGTATATATGACAAGTAAAAAAACCCTTTCTTCCTTTCTTTTTTTTTTTTTTTTTATTTGTAATAAAAAGTTCTTCGCTCCAGAACTTGTATGGCTTTTCCTTCTGGCCTTTTTTTTATTTCTTACTGCTGATTATGTGTTCTTGTATAGCCTCTATATTTCTTTATATATTCATAAACCACACAAACACATTTCAGTAACATGTAGCAATAATTCTGATCACTTCTGAAGAATTCATCTAGGAAGTAGACAGAAAATGAACAAATGACCAGAATTCAAGAAATGCTGACTGTTGTGGGCTGCTGTGACAATGAACATTTCTATGTAACAGCTCATTTCTGATTACAGCTACCATTAAGCCTGATACTGGTGTTTACACATGTATGTAAAATATACAAAAAGTGCATGTTTTTATGAGCTTTGAGACTTTAAATAAAGGGTTCACATTGGAAAGACAATTGTCTTCACAATTGCTAAGATAAACACGGTGCTGAATCGCATTCATCATGTGATTCTACTTCTTTGCATCGCTCCATTGGGTGTCAGGAAGCGAGAGCTGTGCTAGCATTAGACAAACAGGGTTGGAAATGACTCTGCAGTTTCTTTGTTGCGTTTTCAGTTGATTCACTCCCCATTCACTCACACACACACACACACACACACACACACACACACACACACACACA
>JAAIIK010000059.1:2320599-2338658 GCA_014706435.1 Silurus glanis | reverse complement strand
GTGTGTGTGTGTGTGTGTGTGTGTGTGTGTGTGTGTGTGTGTGTGTGCACATGTTATAAGGACCATCTGTCTCCACGGTACTGAAGAATGTGCAGTAATCCAGATGTGAGATGAGTAAGTCTCAAACTATAAGGAAGCTAACCCCTAAACGCGTGCATACACTCACACAAACATTTCCTCTTAGTTTGTCCTCTTTGACATTTGACCTTTGTATGCATGCACCAGAGTGAAAGTGTGCGCCAGGATCAGCTGCACCGATTTGAGCTGATGTATCGTGACTCTGTACATTAAGCTCAGATGAAACAGATTTCTGAAAATAGAAAAATGTAGGCTGGCCTGCATTTTCTCGCTCATGCTTTGGCACAGCACTTGCTTTTTCATTGTGCGTGCCTGGACCGCACATGTTGCATCGTTTATATCCATTCAGGTGTTAAAGGCTGAGATTGAGCCTCTTAAAAACGAATCATCAATGCAGTGTTGCATCACGTTTAATGTGTTAGCGCTCGAACGCACAGCTGCGACTAGATGTTCCATATGGGAATTGATTTCTGCTTTGACATGTGTTGTGTTCACACTGTTTATGAGAAGTTTCCATTTGAGTGACTTCCATGTGGCCCACCTGCGTGGGCAATCAAGAATGTTCAGAGTCGAGGCTTTCTGCAGCAATAGCAAAAGCACCAAATGCACTTATCCGTGTTGGCTTGGTGTTGAACAATGACATTCTGCATCTAAACAAACTACAATCGAACATCAACAAACCTGCTTTCATATCCATATTAGTAACGTGGTGATTACGAGTGTCTAAAGCTTTACATGTATACCAGTACTATTGTGAGCAGTCATTTAATTAATTAGTGCAGTTGAATTCTCTCATCTGAAGGTGTGAATTAGTTTTTTTTGTAACAGCAGCTCTGACATTTGTATGTTTATGTTATGTTAGTCTAGTACTTTGTCATTTTTGTAGCATTCACAGAGATATGTCTTTTGGATGCTTCATAACAAAGAAAAACTTATTTAATGATCCAATAATCATTGTTCCCACAAATAAGGCATGCTTCAATTCTTTTATTCTGTTCTGGGTCCCTTTGTTAGTGGAAGTAACTTCCTCTTGACGTCATCAAGGACCTAACTCTTTTAGCCGTATTTAAATGAACAGCCCTACAATCCTATAATCCTACAATCCTATTCTACTGACGGGATTCTCACTCTATGTCCTAATGAACAATTATCAGAATGTATTTACTGATGGAGACTTTAAAGCACTTTCTATCTGAATTAAAAAAGTTTGAAGGAGTCTCCAGAGAAAACCCCTAAGTACTAATTGGTAAGTTTTCTTTTCCAGTATCATCACAAGCTATTTGTCTAATTAACTACAAGACCAGAACAAAAGAGAAGCTGTTGATGAATGTATGACTGTTTATAGCTGTTGTAATGTTCCAGAACCTTAAATGTTACTAAAAGCCCAACTGCAAAAACTTTATTAACCCTCACACAGCATGGAAACAGCAGTGGAGACTCCTTGAATCATGTAGAAAACTATTGCAGAAAACTATGATGATCCATTTCTTTTTGTTACATGAATGGAGCATTTGTCCCTGTGAATGTTACTACTGAAAGTAGAGAACTTGTTACAATAGACACATTAAGCTTTGATCAAACAGATTTTAGAATTCAACAGCGCTGTAAAAAAAATCTTATATCACTAACATTTAATTTATTTAATGATCACTTTCTTTGTGTGCACACACCTGCTTTTAAGCACTTTGGGATGATACGAAAAGAATTAATGTACTCACTGTGACAGGAAATGTCAACATATTTACAATTACACCACGTTTTTTTTGTTTTACAACATGCATTTTTATTTTTAATACAATTTTAGTAGAAAAAAAAGAGAAGAAAAAAAAAACACTCATCAGCTATGAGCAGTACTAATTAGCAGCAGTTATTATATATTAGTTATTATATACTATTTGACTTTTTGAAAAAAGTGAAGAGTAGATATTTGACAAAGAAAATATGTTTTAATCAATTGTGTAATAATCAATTAATCAATCAATAATAACATTACATTTAAATGTTATATAAATGAGCCATTTTTTGTATTACACGTTTTCAATGAGTTTAATTGAAGCAAGTCGATTGTTTCATTCAAAAGTATATTAATTACACACTTCAGTGAAGCTAATGAAATAGTATAACAGCCTGTAAAATAGAGACTGGAATTCCCCGAAGGGGGAAATGATAAAGGGACGTTGACAAAGGAGTGTTAAAATCCGGTACATACAGACAGGAATAGAAAACTGACTACAGAAAAGAGACTATAATATTAATGATGATTATATTCTATGTATATTGTTGCCTTTCACTGTACCCAAAGACAGTGTACTGTTACATCTCTGCATGTAATGCATGGTAATGTATGTGGCTGTAACACATCAAACCATAATATAATTTAAAAGACCTACACGAATGCAAAAGGCCTACATGAATAAAACAAAATAACTAACTAACTAATAGATCCTCACTATGCAAGAAAACGTTTGCAGTTAGCCAAAGTTTTGTTATGTGAGGAAGTTCAAGTCATTAGTGAAATGATTCCGATTAATAATCACTAATAAACAAATAGATCATCTGTTTCAGTACAATTTGAAATTGTGTGCTAAAGCCATGGCATACAAAGAGCTTACAAAGCATGTACAAAACCTTACTTCAAAAAGGTGCCAATCAGGAGAGGGATATTAAAGAATTTCTAAGACATTAGATGTACTATAAAGGTAGTCATCAACAAATAGAGAAAATGGAGCACCCAGCACAAAGAACAGGAGGTCCCTCCATAAAATAGTCCAAAAATGTAATGTAAATGTAAACAGGGAGGCTGCTGAAAGACTTCAGTATTAATTAACCTTCCATAATATCTGTCTGCATAGGACAATAATCCTTTATATTCTTTAGCAGTCAAAGATTACAGGATATGTTGGTTAGATGGACCCCCCATGTATGTGATTTGTTTGTGCAATGTTTTTTCTTTAATGGTCATAAACCCAAAAGATATGTTAGGTGCAAAACCAAAATCATCTAATGACCCCCAACAACATATTGTGATGAAGCATGGTGGTGGCAGCAATATGATACGAGGCTGCCTTTCTCTAACTTCAGTCAAGGTAGAAAAAAATCATGGTTACATTTAAATTTTTTTGACACAAAACCTGCAGGTCCAGTTAGATGATGACGAACAACTTAACATCCCAGGACCAAGCATGGGTAGAAAATGTATAGCCACTGTATGATGAGTCACAAATGCTTCACAAGGTTGTTTGTTCAAATTGCCATATTTTTTTTATTCTGCATGTCATATAAGCATATGCTCTTGTAAACAATTTTACAAAGGACTTTGTTTGTATCTAATAGCCCAGTGTGTGAAAAAACGTGCTTGCAATGCCCTTCAAATAATACTGATAGTAGTACCAACCTGACAGATTGTTGGAGTGTATTAATTCACAGTTGTGTATGTGTGTGATAAAGCCAGTCTTGCCAAATCCTTGTTATTCACACACAGTTACCATGGTTACTTTTTGCACTACAGTTTCTTGTCGCATCAAGCCAACAACTAACAGAAACCTGTTGCAATGTTCGAGAAGATGTATTAAGCCAGACTAGTTAGAAACAATGTTCTGGTACTGTTTATTTCCTTATTCAAAACTGATTTAAAGTTGATTTAAACTGATTTAAAAAAATAATATATATAAAAAATTAAAATAAATCAATACCGTTTTTGCTCTGGATTGTTTGTGATGTACAGAAATTTATCAATTGAGTATGGACATTAAAATGGGTGCAATCAAGTTGTAGTTGGTTAAAAATTAATACTAAAAACTACTATAAAAATGGTATTGGATATAAATTCACTATTTATATTTTAATATGGCTCATAAAACAAACAAAATATTGTTTGTACTCCTACGTTTTTCAGTAGCAGATCCCTGAAATATGAAATACCATGACAGAGAGTTCTATTTTTGACAGCCATTTTGCCCATTGACACTATATAATGAGAACAAATCACCATCATTAGGCAGAGAGATGTGTGTTCATGGCTCCATCCTTGATGCCTGCGTTAGTGCACACTGTAGAGTCGCTTAAAAGCGAGCCTGTTGATGTCATCGGGAGTAGCTCTATTAGAAAAATACGAAAATATTCCTTTAAATCGTCTTCACTAGCTCTCCTGAGAGACGGCTTGTGTGGTTCAGTGGTGGAACATTATTGCAGACACAGTGAGTAACAAGATAACGGCATGTCCTTTTATTTTTCATTTCGGCTTAGAAATGCACAAACAAGTCATTTTCTTTATTTATTCATTCTGTTTAAAAGTGATTTAATATTTTTAATTTTAACTCCAAATATGGATGTTCTGCATAAATGGCAACATGAAGTCTTATATTGTTTTTATTTAAATGTGCATGTGAGTGTGTTTCCAGTCATATATTTATTATCTCGTGAATGAAACTGTGCTCCTTTCAGTCTTTTCTAAGTTGTTCCATCTCTCTTTGTCAGTTGTTCAGTGACTCTTTTTCTCCCTTGAGGGCCAGGTCTAAGGGGCAACGCGTGAAACTTGGTTGGGGGTTACACACTTGCCTTGTTGCTAGGTTACAGTCTCCCGTCTTTAAAAGGCAAGCTCGATCTGGTTGTCATGACGATCTCAGTCGTGTGAAGGGTGAAAGGCGTTGCGGTGGTAGTGCCATGCCTGGGTTTTGCACTCGCACATAAAACGTAAACACGCACACATATACACAATGCGTCAGTGCATTGAATTTTTTTATAGAGACAGTAAAAAATCAGTAAAAAGCGCACTGACAATACATTTACATGGAGATTAAAGCTGTATAAATCCTAATTTGTCTCCATTGAAAAATGCTTGCTTTCAAGCTTGCTTGTTGATATTGCATATTCAATATATAGCAAATGATTATTGTAGAAGATTTTTCAGAGCCTAAAAATATACAATGTTCCCACAAGGTTCTGTTTTAGGTTTATGTCGAGCGATTTTGACATATAATAGGTTTGCAAGAATGTTACTGTTTCTACAGCAGCGACTCATTCACAGAAAATTGTATGGCGGACATGACATATAATCTAAGCTTAATAATTAATACATGTGTTGTTATGGAAGAGGTTGTCAGCAATTTGTAAGAGTCACATCTAGTGAGGTCCCTTATGTTCTTTACCAGAGAAAGTCTAAGGTCAAAAGAGAGGACATATGTAACAACTTGTACTTCTATAATTGCCATGTCTGATTTGATTCTCAGACATTCCACATTCCTCGTTATCTGTGTAATCGCTATAACTATATAACTGTAAATAAATAAGAGGTAGGACATATCATCATCACTTGGAAAGCAATCGACTTCCAGATGATAAAAGCCATCCCTTTTATATTGGACTACATTACACCACCCTGTCATTAATTATTCCTTGCTTCCCACTAATGAGGCAACAAACATTTGTTCAGTCGTCAGCCTCCTTTTATTTTTTGCTTTCTTTTGATGACTAAATGCAGTTAGTCATGTAACAGAGAAACTGGAAAAACTCAAAATCCTCTGTCCAAAACACTTTTCTGCAGTGGAAGTTGCACAGGAACAGCAGCTTCACCTTATGAATCACTGACACTAGAGACTCCATCTATACCCTATGTTCCTCCTCTGCACATGTCCAAACCATCTCAACTGCACCTCCCGCATCTTGTTCCCAAATTGCCCTACATGTGCTGCCCCTCTAATAAACTAGTTTTTAATCTTGTCCATCGTCGTCACTCCCAATAAAAATCTCAACATCTTCAGCTCTGCTACCTCCAGCTCCACCCCCTGTCTTTTACTCAATGCCACTGTCTCTAAACCATACAACATCGCAGGTCTCACCACAGTCCTATAAACTTTCCCTTTCAATCTCACAGATACCCTTCTATCACAAATCACTCCTGCTATCACTCTTCTCCACCCACTCCACCCTGCCTGCACTCTTTTCTTCACTTCTCTAAAACACTCTCCATTACTTTTCAGTTGACCCCAGGTACCTGAACTCCTCCACCTTCATCACCTCTTCTCCCTGCAACCGCACCACTCCACTGCCCTCCCTCTCATTCACGCACATGTACTCTGTCTTACTCCTACTGACTTTCATTCCACTTCTCTCCAGTGTGTACTAGTCAACACATTTCCATCTCCAACCTTTATTGCTCTAACTTGTAGCACATCGTTTCCAGCTCGGTCCCCCCTGCCTGGCCAATCTGTATAAATCCTTTTCTTCTTCCTCAGTGTCCAACTTCTCATACAGCTCCTCATATGCCTTTTTTATTTGCTTTCGCCACATCCCTCTTCACCTGCTGCTGCATCTCCTTGTACTCCTGCCTACTTTTCTCATCACTCTGTCGATCCTAATCCTGTTTTACCAACCTCTTTCTCCTTATGCTCTCCTGCATTTCCTCATTCCACCACCACGTCTCTTTGTCTTCCTTTTGTCTTTCCAGATGTCACACCAAGTACCTTTCTAGCTGTTTCCCTTATTACTTCTGCAGTAGTTGCCCAATCATCCAGCACCTCTTCACCACCACCGAGCCCCTGTCTGACCTCTTCCCTGAACCTCACACTACAGTCTTCCTCCTTCAATTTCCACCATCTTATTCTTCTTTCAATCTTCACTCTCCTCTTCTTCTTCTTCACTTCCAAAACCATCCTACAGACCACCATCCGATGCTGTCTAGCTACACTGTCCCATGCCAACACCTTACAGTCTCCAATCTCTTTTAGGTTGCATCTCCTGCATAGAATGTTGTGTATCTGTGTGCACATTCTTCCACACTTATACGTCACCCTATGATCCTCCTTCTTCTTAAAATAAGTGTGAAGAATGAATGTAAAAAAGTATAATGTAAAAAAGTACATCTGACGAGTATGAAGGCGTCTTTCTTTTTTTTTGTTTTTTTGTAAAACTAACATGGTGTGTCATCGATACTTGCGAAACGGGTGACACTATTAAAAAAAAAGAGAAGTAGGATGGGATGTGAAGCCTCTGTTTTAGTATTGAATCAACACCTTCTGACCAATCAAATTCGAAATTTAAATTCTACTGATCAGCACTTTTTGACTAGATTAGAGAATGTTTGACCGTTCCCTGTATCACATGACAATTACCTGTCATCACTAAGAACACCGTATTGCTAGTCCTGTGCACTGGTACTAGACATCAGAGCATTCTGCAACATTAAAAGAGCAGTGTGTGGAACCGAAAAGAGCAGCCTGTAGATTGAGAGGCTCCAAGCCAAAAAAAAGGGCGGGGGGAGTTAAGAATTTAGTCACGGGGAAGAGGAACCGTCCCAATTGTTTTTATGCTGAAACACACACATGCTTATGCACAAAAGAGGCAAAATGTATGCCCAGACCAAGAACAGCCCTGATATCTCTCTCTCCCTCTCTTTCTCACACACACACACACACACACACACAAGGCAGAAAGCAATAGACTGAGCAGGCAGACAAAAGCAGGCTTGTATGTGAGAATGTGAAGGACAGATCCTTTCTCCAATTCTCTCTCATGTGCCTGACAGGGGGCAGGCAATGTGGTGAACAATGTCATACTCTTCCCTGAGAAGACGGATGGGAAGTGCAAAAAATGTGCAGGTTCAGAAGAAAATCTGTCACTGTTTGTCTCACAATGAAGCTTCCAGCTTATTATCTCGTAGTAATCAGTCGAAAAAAAATTGTGCAAAATAATGTCAATTCCAAAAGAATCCTCGCATATTTTCACCTGTGCGTAATGCGGGGCAGCCGTGCCGATCTTTCAGCGACGGTACAGTTGAACAGATGAATTGGGACGTTTATGGTAATGAGCGCGTGGGAGTATTTACAATCCTGCTATCAGCGTGTGGAGATCATAAACCTCCATTACAGGAGCACTTTTGTTCCATGAAGCCAATCAGACACCTTTTATTTAGCCTACCACTTAAGCTTGACCTATCAAAGAGCGGCTGCTTAACCTCCCTCTGAGATTCAACGTCGTTCCCCCCCCCCCCCCCACTAGCACTTTAATGAAGCCGCACTAGACACGTAGAGCTGCTGCGGTTCAGGAATAACATTAGCAGGTTAAATGCGTTCGAGCTACAGATATAAAGGTTTAAAAATTTCACAGCATGATAACGTTTATATACATCTGTTTGTTTTTGCTTTCATGCTAAGTGGTTGCAAAGAAATTCTGAAGAAGTATCTGGCTGTTTTTAGTTTACTGAAATGGCAGATGTTAATAAAATATAAAAGTACTGCAGTAGTATCTTCAGCCTTCATCACTGTTGTCTCACAGAGTACGTTCACAGGCCACTTTAATAAAAAAATTAATAAAAAACCTGCTAATCTGAGTTGCTGATTGGAAGGTCGGTGGTTCAAGCCCCGGTACCACCAAGCTCACACTCTTGGGTCCCTTTAGCAAGGCCCTTTACCCTCTGTAACATGGCTGACCCTGCACTCTCTGACCACAACTTCGCTGGTATATGAGAAGAAAAGATTTTACTGTGCTGTAAAGTACATGTGACAAATATAAAGCACTCTCAACTTTTCAGCTTTACCTTTTAATGCAGTTATGTAATTGGTGGTGCAACATATAAAATCATGCAGGTAATCAGTTAATCTTCACATCACACAACAAAATGGGGAAAGAAAATGATCTTAGTGACTTTGTTATTGGTGTTGTAAGATGAAATATTTGCAAAACTGTTGTTCTTTGGGGATTTTAATGAGTGTCAGTCCAAATATTAAAACTGATGGCCTGTGGCTTCTCTGCATAACAGAGAAGCTGATAATACATATGATTAATGTAATTAGGCTCATATTTTGAACAGAACGGTTTAACTTCACACAGAAATGCTGGGTTTGTTTGGTAGCTAGGGAAAACCCTGGACATGGTGAAAAAAATATATATTATTTATTATACGAGTTTTAGAAAATGAAAAAAATACATGAATAACTATCACAATGTTAATCCCAAATTAAATTTATTAAGCTTTTTTATCATAATGTGACATTTACTGTGAAAGAAAATCGCATTAAACTAGCAAATCATTAGGCAGACTGACTATTTTTTAAGTGTTTGTTAATATTAAATAAATGAATAGAAATAAATTTCTGTTATGTCACATATAACTATTCTTTCTATTTTCTTATTCGAATATGCCAATGCTAAATTTTGTAAGAGAAATTATGTTCAGTCTTTATTTGTATAACCCTGGTTGAGCCCATTTCCTGGCCTCGGGTTTATCTGTTCATTTTCATCTGAAACATGGAGACTGCCAAGTCCCTCCTTTTGTCATTCATTGCTCAATGTCTGCCACTACCACCCTCTAGTGGCCAGATATTGCAACTACAATGCTTAGATTTAGGCTATGGCCTAATGTGTATTTGGATTTAACAATAGAGGAAGTGCAGCAGGCAGAGGCTCATGTTCTTCCTGAGTGTATGTTTGCGCAGGGTGCCTTTGTGTTCCTGTGTTTGTGTTTCATTCATACTGCTTTGTGGTTAATGCACGTATACTCGTATACAGAGTGTTAATAATACACTGAAGCCTGATGAGCTGTGAACTGTACAATTGTACTCTAGGTTTGCACATGCAGAGGCGGAGAAGTTTTTCTGGGCCCGGCAGTTTATTTTCCTGCACTTTTGACTATACAAGTTGGCTTAAGAGCTTTAGATCCATTGCTCCTGTTGTACAGAATAAGGGGGAATATTGATCTACATTTGAAAACTGCACCAATCAATTTTTATAATAAATACATAAAAGCAATTTCCTAAATATCTCTAAAGTAAAAGTCTTCTAGGGCTTTCCATGAAACCATTTGAAACAAGAGCTCCACTAGAGGGGCTTAAAGAGCTGGGTTTCATCCTGGGCAAAATAGAAGCTGCCTGAAACGAGGCAAATTAGCCTGGACTGTGTAATGTATACTTTACTGTAACATAAAAAGTACTTTTTGTATTGTTTTTCATTGAGTTTCCGAGTAGCACATCTTTGTGGTTTGGATATGAAAAAAAATGAGTCACATTACTTGTATTTAAAAACGGGAAAAAAGTTCTTATTTCATTGTTTAATTTATCCATTATTTAACAGTTTGCTAACGATACCAATAATGCCATTAGACTACCTTCTAATAGTGGCACGAGTGACATTTATCCTTTGCTTAAACTCTATCTAAAGACGATGCAGTAGCACTAGGGTTTTCATTTGTTCAGCTTTCTCACATTTTTCAACCTTAATGCAAATACTGCCATACATGCCTCTGTGCTTGTCATATTGTAGATCTTTTGAGGCTAACCAGCTGAACCAAGTCTCTACCATAACAAAGCCCAAATGCATCATATAGAGCAGGGGTGTCAAACTCATTTTCACTGAGGGCCACATCAGCATAATGGTTTCCCTCAAAGGGCCAGATGTAACTTTGAGGCAATATAAATGTAGCCCAGTGTAACTAAATGTAATGTAAAATAAATGCAACTACTTCTTAATGTTAAATAACTCTGGATTTTTATTATTCAACTTACAAATATTATTTATATATTTGCATAAATGTAAAAAGAAATGTTTGTTGTTGCTCTGTTATAACTTCTTGTTCTTCTTTCGGCTTCTCCCCTTTTAATTTGTCAGCTTATGTAACCCACATTACTCTATCAACCAACGATCAAACTATCCAAATAAATATGGATAAATAACAAGTTATGACATTAACTTTGTTCAAAACTTTTTTGTCATAGTTGAGGGGCAGAATAACGGTCCAACCAACAATTGTGAGCTGCTAAGAACATGTGTGACAGGTGTAGCATTTTACATAAACAAATGGCTGCACACAGCTAATGAGAGATGGTTTGATTACAGTGAACGTTTGTCTGCATAAACAAATGCAATTTGCCTTTTAATTCTTGCACTATTTGTTGTTGGGTTTTTTTGGAGTCTCACTTTGGCATACTTAGATCTGTGTTTGGTGTCAAAATGCCGATGTAGATTGTACACGTTGACAACCGCCACCGCCTCATAACACAAAAGACACACCGGTTTTTCTCCTTGAAGCACAAACATATATTCGCCTTCCCATCTTTCTTGAAACAGCCTTCCATCTGCATCAATTTTCTCTTCCTGTACATTTTGGGATCATTGTTTATATTTCTTAATTCGGAAAATGACACTGATGTGGAAACACTGCAACCTAGTGGTGGGATGCTGTCACTTCATGGGTAACATGATCAGCATGCATTATGGGAAATGTAGTTTATGGTCAATGCACCCTTTTGACTTATTTATTATAAGATAATTAGACCTTTTCAGCTTTCGCGGGCCACATAAAATGTTATGATGCACAAATGCAGTTTTGGTTTAATTTTAATATAATAAATTCGTTTCACTCTCTCTAATATACATTAAATCAATGCTGGCTACCAATCTCAGTTCCCTTTCTTTCAGATCATGTCAGAATACAGCTCTTTTCTGAG
This sequence comes from Silurus glanis, assembly GCA_014706435.1. NCBI lineage: Eukaryota > Metazoa > Chordata > Actinopteri > Siluriformes > Siluridae > Silurus > Silurus glanis. The sequence continues at coordinate 2,327,142 of JAAIIK010000059.1, read as the reverse complement.
CGACCTGTGCGAGAACATCACTAACGAGGATCTGGAGCAGCTGAAGTCGGCCTGCAAGGAGGATATCCCTGAAGACCAGAGCAACTCCATCACATCCTCTAAAGAGTGGTTCAGTTACCTGGAAAAAAATGATAAACTAGCTCAGGGTGAGAGAACAGACTTGTCGAAAGAGAGAACATTCGTTTTTAATTCATTCTAGGGAATTTATGTTTCTTTGTTTTGTGCAGTTCACATAAAAGCTATGTTCTTTGCTCTGTCTGAAGATAATCTCTCCTATATTGAGCACATCTTTGAGATCTCACGGCGGCCCGATCTTTTGACCCGGGTCATCGAGTACCGCACGACAGTGCTCAAGATCTCAGAGGACGATGAAATTGACACCAAACTCACACGAATCCCATCGGCAAAGAAGTACAAAGGTACATATATATATATATATATATATATATATATATATATATATATATATTTTTTTTTTTTTTTCTCAAAGGTAGCTGTTTTTTTCCAGCCATTAATGCAACAAATATTGTAAGAGTATTCAAAGTAGTACATCTCAATAAAGGCAGCCACAGAATGCTATGTAGGGGTGTAATGATGTCTCACCATGTCAGAAAAATGAGAATGTTTTGGCAAGTTTTGAGAGATCTGTCAAAAATGTTTGCCGTTGGATCAAAGCAATAGACTTACCAAAAATCCACCACTGCCCATCACCATGAGAACATCACATCAAAAGAGCCCTCCCACCCCACCACCAATACTGAAGCACGGTGGTGGTAGCCTCCATAGATATATAGTTACAGCTGTTGTCAGGTACATTTATAAATGTATAGGTACAATTGTTGTCAGTGACTAAATGCAGAATAGAAATAGTAAATTGGTAAATGTATATAGTAAATAAATAAATAGCAAATGTTATGGACAGTTAATATGTATAGAACGCGTAAATTGCACTGTTATAATAGAAATACTCCAATTTAAGCCTTTAATCTCATTCATCAGTTAGGATTGGTCATGGTTGAGTGCAAGATGAGCATTAACATTGAATACAACCGACTATAAGGATAGTGTGTGGACAGAAATCAGCTACACTGGTGGAAAAAAATGTGATTTCAAGTTATACACAAAAATATCGAAATGCATAATTTGACCAAATTTTAACCAAATTTCACTTTAACGTTTTTTGTGTAAAAATTCTATGCCCTTATGCTTCTGCTCTGTTTTTTTGTTTGTTTGTTTGTTTTTTTGCAGATATCATTCGCCAGCCTTCAGAAGACGAGATAATCAAGCTGGCCCCTCCCCCCAAGAAAGTCTGAGGTTGAAGTTTGTGACCTTTCCTTTTTTTTGTCCATGGCACTCCACTTTGTCAAAACGTCTTCAGTGCCCACCTCTAAACCACGCCTTGTCCCACTCACTCACCACAAGCCGCCACCCAAACTGCTAAACAGCCAATTGGAATTGACGAACGTGTCAAAGCAACATTCAGAACCCTGGAGGCTCAAGAAGTATTGAATTTTGGAAGAAGGTGAAAGAAGAAGTAAGAGAAGGAAAGATGGAATGGACCAGTAGTTAGTGTTTGCCATGAGTGTCTTTGAGATTGTGTTTCCCTGCTATGGGAAATTGTTGTCAGTGAGTATGTAAGCTCATGTGATATAGAAGCGAATGTGAGTGTGAGTGCAATAGAATTGTTGAATGCAACAGTGTAGTCCAAGCAACCCGTGTAACTGAGTCCTCTTCAGATATCTTATATGGCGATCAATCTTCCAGCCTGTTTCTTTTACTCAATGCTACACTGAGTAGTAGTATAAGTGCAGTTCACTTGGTTGTAGAGTCCCTTTAAAACTCACATGTTTAAAACTCACCTGCAAAAAATGTCTCATCATAATGGAGTGAAATTTGATAGAAATCATTTGATAGTCGCAAAGGCAACATTTGCCTTAAATAGAGACACAATATAATGTGCACATGATTAGATCTGTTCAAATGTAAATTATTTTTAGGATTTCTTCTGTTTATTTATCCTAAGCATTGTAATGAATCCATTTATGACATATCATAAATAGATTATACATTGAATATCGAACATATCATGACGGTCATGTTTCCCAAAGTGTGTTTCCTCGACATTAATAAGAATGCCCATCTTAAACAAGTACTTCATTAGCACATGTATATTGGGATTTTTGGTTTAAATACCTCCGACATAAACAGTGTTTGTGACCGGGGATTAAACAATGATCGAAAAAAACATCATTCCATGTGATCTTTATTGGCTTTTGTGCTCATAAAATGACAACTTTTGCACAAGCACAGGGCTTGTTAGGGAATCGTATAATGTTGAGTGTGTATATTCTTTCAAATCATAGACTGTGAATGAGTTATTTGTGCTATATATTTATATTTAAAAAGGCATATGATGTATAATTAGAAATCTAAAAAAAATGATTACATTATGATGACATTAGCATTACAGTTAACAATGGGATTATTCATTATTATATAATTTGTATCACAAGCACTGACTACAGTTGGGGTTACAGGGGTGAACAAATCACAAAATTATTAGCTGGTCCACCAGAGAATTGGAAGCGCTAATTTGGCCAGGAAATTTTGGTTTTGGTTGACTGTAAATTGGCTAAAATATCCTGTGAATAGGTTAAAAAGTGGTAACATAATGTAAAAGCATATTGCTGGAGTTGAGGATATTAAATATAACTGTAGCTCCTTAATCTTTGATAAGATTAGCTAAACATGAAAATCAAATGAAGACTGTTTTATAAATTCAGAAATTACTAAGGTTTTATTTGCTTGTCTTGTAACCCTAACCCTTGCCCTGGGCAAGTGATTTGTCCAGCCCTGGTTAACAATAAGATAAATCATTAACATCAACTAAATGAAATTCCTAACAAAAACAATAGAGTTTCAGCTCTGTTGGTGCTTGGACCCCTAATAAATCATCAGATTAAATACAGGAAGCGAAAATGAGTTGACATTATTGCATTACTGTTCTCTGATCCAAACCTTCATCCTCCAAGCCATCATATTATATTGCCCAGTTGCAGAAAGACTGTTGATTTTAAATACAATATTAGCTAGATCACTGTGTCTCTTTTGCCCAGCCTCAACAGACTGTTGCTTTTGCTATGCTAAATACCAGTATGCATTCATATGACATCAAGTGCTAGAATTATTGACGAGAAAATAATGTGTTTTTGTGTGTATGCGTTGGGGGTGTACTTTTTTACAGCTTGCATTAAATGTCAGCACTTGCAGGGTATGTGTGGTTCCCCAAAATCCCCCTCTGGACCTAAACTAGGTTTTGTGCAACAACCAAGTTCAAGTTTATACCGATCGTGTCCTTTTCTCGTGCCAACAAACCAAGTGTATTTCAGATCGGGTTATTTGTAGTAAACCGTTATGTTTTGATTTAGATTGCTAGCTATGTTCATGTGATATTGTCTGACAAATTGTAGGTATCATAAGATGTGGAAGTTTGCCTTTAGAATTTACCAATGGGAATTTCATCAACTTGATCCAAAATATCTTCAGAGTTGCATGTTAATCGGTTATGCGATATTAAGCATTGTCAAAAGTAGTGTTTTTATGAATTACTTTGGGTCATACTATTTGTCACAGAGGAGCAAGAGAAATGTTTAAATCATGACTTGATGCTTTCTGATAACAAATGCCTTGTAGATCTTTGACTATTTGATATAGGGTGTTCATGTCAAATTAGTGAAGAACCCGTTTCACAAAATAATTAAACGATTTGTTTCAAACATTGCATTTGGCAGATGCCATTATCCATTTACAGTTTTTGCACTTACACAACTGTTTGAGTTGAGGGTTAAGGGCATTTCACAAAAGCCCAGGAGTGGCAGCTTGGTTGTGCTGGGATTTAAACTCATGAACTTTCAGTCTTAACCACTGAGCTTAACCACTAGTGGCACAGATGAGATACATTGGTTTTGAAGTATGTGTCTTGTTCACCCAAAGCAAAAAAATTAAGCAAGTTAAAATTTTTTTTTTTAAATCAGAGTGGATCAACAATTAGCATCTGTTCAAAAAAGCGTGACAACTCGTCTATATTCAAATTGACCAAGAAAATAGCTACTAATTTCAGTGTGAGGTTTTCGATTGTTTTGCTGTTTTCAGCTATGTTTGTAAGTTTCAGTGTTTGTGACCGTGACTTTCGAGTTTTTGCTGTTTAATCTTCAGTTGGAAAGTTTCAGAAGTCTGAATCGTTGCACATTTAAACCAACGTGCATAACGTGGTGCACAACCAATATGTTGAATGTGAATGTTCTGCTTATTTTTTTACCCAGTGTGAAAGTAAATCTAGACTTTTGTCCCACGGTTTTTGTTGCAGTGTGATTATCATCATTGACTGCCACAAGCAAATCAACCCTGTTTTTTGCAAAACATATTAAAGTACTGTAAGAAGCGAGGTCAATTTGATGAAAAATTACATACCGCATAAATTAGACTTGCCCCAACTATAACTTTTGCAAACGTACACTGAATCATAATATTAAACACGGCATCAGACCAAAATTAATTGACTTGTCGGTCTGTGGGCAGATTACAGTAACAGCTTGAATCATTGGTCACACTTCTTAGGCTCAGATTGCACATACAAATCCCAGCTTGTACCTGTTACTGTAGCTCTGACTTGCCAAGACTTGATAAATCAGCTAGATAAAAACACTTTCTTTTTTTTTTGTTTTCATTTTGTTTTTGGATGAGTCATGGGCAGCATTTCAATACTATTTTTAACACACCATCACCTTCTCTAAACCAGAATCTCTGCTGCCATCTTAAAGGAACATATTCTGGAATATATATTGAAATTCTTCTTTTAAAATTGTTTGCTATTCCTAAGAGCAGTTGTTGGTTGCCCCGCTGATGAAGGAACTGTCTTTATTTAATCGAGGACAAATAATGTTAGCAATGTCAAATATAAGGGATGTCAGTCATCGTTCAATGTCAGCTCCGAAAGGTAAAAAAAAAACAATAACTTTAACCAACACTTAATGTCACATTAATGAGAAGTGTGATGCAGCTACACAATGCAGTCGTGCTGAGTTCAGCACAGTTTCACAAAAAGCTTTTGAAAGTTGTATACGACGGGCGAGCGTGAAAAGCTTTGATGCTTTGGCAGCTGATCTGTTTGCACAGAGTGTACAAATGGGAAGATAATAGAGCTGGACAGACTAAAATCTATGTTGCATTGCCCCCCTTAGTTAAAGACCAAGTGAGAGCTAATCTCACTGGAACCACTATCAGCGAGTAGTCCAGTGGCCCTATGGGTAATGTGGGAAACTGTTAAGCCAAGTAAAAATGAGAGCAGCATGTCATGAAGTTAAAAAAAAAAAAGCTATGAATAGTAAGACACTAATCGTTTAGAGTTAACTTTTCCTTTGAGTCGTTCCAGTAGTGTATTCGCTCAGTGCCAAGAAGTGTGTTAGAGCAATAAGACGTTTATGTTGTGTTAATGTAGACAAAGTACTTAAGCTACATAGTGTAGTAACACAGAATGACCCTCTTCTACTGGCTAGTTAGGAAGCTAGCTAATTTACACAGTCAGCAAACCAGCTAGCACTATATATGCGGTAATATGAACAAAATGTAAAAAGGGGGTGCGCAAAGTGCTCTTCATTCACATCAGGATGCCAACAAGGGTGTGTTAAAAACAGTATTGGAAGACCAAGAATTATTCTATGACTGTAAAAGTGATCACATGTTAGTCTTAAGATGATACATAAATACAAATCATTTTATATGAATGCAAACCTAAAATTGTTCAGTTCTTCACTGAATATTTGCCAAGCTCTATGCAGTTATTATGTAGGATCGGCACTGTGCATATTTGTTACATTTTCCTAGCATTTCTTGGTCATTCCTCTTCAACATGCAAGCAATCTGGAGATCTTGGTATGTGTTTAGGCATATAATTGACCAAAAGTTTTGAAAAAGAACATGAGATTTTGACACATCCAATGTACAATGGAGAAACATAATCATGTGTAAAAAAGCTCCTGTCATTAAAGTGTCATTGTCAGATTGGATTTCATGACGTTAACAAACATATCGAAAATGCAAATTCTGCAAAAACTATGTAATAGTAAAAATGAGCCTGACCCTAATGCCTGACCCACATTGTGTTTCATTTTAGCTTTAGCTATATTAAATGAAATAAATAAATAAATGAAATAAATAAATAAAGGATTAGAGCATAGAAAATCTAACACTATAATAACCTTTAAAAAAATATTTTTCAATTGATTTACACTTTTAAAAAAAAGTCTTTTTATTAATCAAAAAATTTTTTTTTTTATTGTGGCTTATAGTTTTACCTTCAGATAAGTTGTAAATATATATTGTGAAATGATAGCAGTGTGTTTTATGATTGATTTTATTTATTTAATGCAAATGTATTTTGGGTTTTTCTGTATTGAAAATTGCTTACTAACTGGAAAATATGAGAATGAGTGTGTTTATTAACCATCACAGTGAATCTGACATGCCTGCTTATGATTTCAGTTT
>JAAIIK010000059.1:2309241-2320499 GCA_014706435.1 Silurus glanis | reverse complement strand
TTTTTTTTTTTTTTTTTTTTTTTACAGTATATAAAATTTTTATTTGGGAGTTTTGCCTCAGGATTCTTTTGCTATCTGGCAGTAATGCTTTCTCTTTTGATACTCCTGATCTAATTTATTATTTTTGTCCACTGATTGTTATAAAGTTTGAATTTCTTAAAAAAAAAAAAAAAAAACTTTATAAGACTATAAGTGGCCACTTGTAGCCATCAATCCTGGGTAACATATGGCCACTATATTTTTCTCACCATTTTAGTTCTGAATCCATACATTTATTTAGGTTTCTTTTCTGTCTTTTGAATTTATCTTGATATATTTTCTTTACCTTTTATTTTTTTTTACAGTGACATTAAACCACAGTGACGTAGTTGATCATTTCTATTTTTGCTTTGCTAACGTGACAGGATTAGCACAAGGTGTTGCTTCACAAGCCTTTGACGTGTAAATAAATGCTAAAAAAAACAATTTGATAATAGTCTAGGAAGCTGTATGGTGGTTACGTAGGTTAATAACAGGGTACACATGAAAAACACGGAGAGCTGATCTGATGTTGAAGCCTGTACTAACACGGCAGTGGTGTTATATCAAATTGTAAAAACTAAAAAATACTGATCAGAAAATGAGCCTATAACTTTTGCACATCAAAAAGAGGTCGGAGTGTGTAAAACTCCTGTTTGTGAGTTAGGGAGTGTTTCCGGTTTATGCATTTTGAAAGCTCGAGTCCTTTAATGTAGAGAGAGGAGTGACAGTAACGGATTTCATACGACCCTTTGTAGGAGATCTAGTTCAGTAAGTTGCATAAGTTTTCACACCCTGTTACAAGAGTTTTTTTAACCTTTCCATTTACAAAAACGTCTAATATATGAAGGTGCAAAATATATTTTTCTGTAAATATATTTTTTTTTACATATTTTAGTTGCATACATATTCATTCTCATTGCATAAGTTATAGTTATATGCATCTGTTAGTTTTGTACTTTTGAATTCTGATATATTTGCAAAATTGTTCAAATTCTGTCAGTCTGAATAGTGACTAGATTGCCCCAGATTCGTATTGGGCTTTACCTTAGCCATTTAACTGTGTTCTGATTGTTGATTTTGAAGGCATTCCAGGGTTGCAGTATGCAGGTTTTTTTTTTTTTTTGAGATCTCTTTCAGACTAAAACTGATTTTTTTTTAGTTAAGTTGTTGAGTAAATCTGGTTGATACTTTTCTAGAACATTATACTGGAATGGTGTCTTCAATTGCACTATTACTAGAGAACAGATTACATCAGAATTTATTTTGCAGTTTCACAGCAAAGGGATGAATATTTATGGATTCACTTACTGTATTGATTTTTTTTACAGTCCTTGTAATATGATGGGATATTTTGTGTTGATTGGGGTAAAGAGCAAACATGGAAAAAAATGAATGAGGTGGAGGGATACTTACGCAAGGCTCTGCAAGTTCACTCGATTTTTCCTCAGTTGCAAGAAAAATATTATATAATATTATTATTAGAAGCCAAAAATGATTTTTATATGTCAAATATTTCAAGTTAGTCTGCTTAAAGACTCTACAGAAACAAGATCACAAATCATGCTGTAAATGCAGCATATGAAACTATATTAAACAGAGGCTGGAGGTACTGCACTGTGTGTGTATGTGTGTGTGTGTTTTGTGAGGTGCTCAGTGCAGTTCTAGGCCCCATGTGGATGGAAATGAGTATGAGATTGTTATCTATCATGCTGCATTAAGTTATTATAATAGATATTATAATTGATGCGTAATAGACTCAGGTATTGGCTTTCAAATGAGTTCTGGCACGTATTATTAACACCGAATTGTTCCTGGCAAGACGTGCTTATTTTTATTGGGTTTGTAGCACTTTTGTGTTTTCTGTGTAGGGTCATTAAGAAATTAGAAGAAAATAATCAATGGAGGCTTAAATTGCATGTAAGGTCGCTTATCAAAGCAACCAAAAAGTGCATGGCTACAAAGGTCTGCTACTTAGCATCCTCCAGCCCAGACTGCTTGCCATCCAATCTGCTTTCCCGAAAGAACTAATTTCTTTCAACAACCACACAGATCTCGACATTGGCTAGATGACTTTTATAAATTTGGAGATCCTTTTTTTTTTTCGGCCAGGATTTTGTTGAAAGTCCCGATAGACAACTGAATACGAATTTCCCTGAACAAGGGTCCTGTTTCAGATGACGATCACTTTTCTTTTCCTTATGCTAATTATTTTGATATGCACCTCTTAATAGTTTATAATTTTTCTGCCATCAAACTGCTTCACGTTTTACAGGCTGTATGCTGTTTCATTTGGTTTTCTTGAGAAAATTGGATAGCTCTTTTGCAAATGTAATAAACAAAATATAGACATAGTATGATAAATAAATAATACATTTATGATGAAGTGAATTAAACTGATATGATGCCATTATGTCATTGTGCTGAAATATGTATAAATATTTAATTACATATATTAAAATGCATTTGCTAACCTACAGCTGTGTGATTTTTATTTACCTTTTTTCTTTTTGTGGATGGAGTTTTGAGGAAAATGCATTTATTTCATCCCTCAAGACATTGATAAAGAGCCTATTATGGGCATGGGAAAACAAAAAAGTATAGCTCAACATCAACACAGTCAACTTATCAGGAAGGAAGCTATTGAAGAAAACATCTGACCTTGCTGTGACCTCCATCCTGTTCAGATACATTTCTAAATCAAATCTGTTCATCTGCTAGCTACAAATGATGACTCCATAGAAATCCTACAATCCCTTTGTTCCAGCTATAAGAAACCTGCATTAAATTATAAAAAATATGTGGAAACCTAATCATCATATCCATATGTTGCTCTTCCCTATAGTATGGATATGTACAACTATACAGAACATCTTTAGATGCTGTAGCTTTACAATTTCCCTACAATGGAAATACGGGACTCAAACCTGTTCCAGCTTGACTGTGTCCATCTGCACAAAACCCATCAGCTAATCATGTGGCAACAGCGCAACGCATAAAATCATGCAGGTAGAGGTCTGGTGCTCAAGGTTATTAATGTGTTTATACTAATCTAATGTGTATATGTATATCTCACACATTAGAATGTAGTGGAATTTTAATCTCAGAGGCTTATCTCGTGTTGAAGGAGAGGATCAGAGGAGAATGTCAGTTTGAGCAGCCAAAAAATAAATAAAAAACTGTTTACGCTTTGCAGGTGTGTCTCCAGAGAAGCCTACAGAGAGACATACTACTGAGGCAAAGGCTGCATGCCCCACATTTTGAGCTGAGCTGAGACAAGTGAGAATACATGCACAACAAAAACATTATTATCAGCTTAAAATGTTTTTCTAGTTTCTCCAATTTGTATTCTTGGCAAATGCATATTAATTGTACATAGGAATGTCATTTAAATCACAAAACACACTATAATCATGGAGCAAAAGTGACGCCAGTTCATATAGTGCCCAATGGTTCAGTCAATGGACAAAAACACAGAATAAAAAAAAAACCTTTGCTCTGTTAAGCTGACTAAACGAGTTTAATGACCTTACTCATGCATGAGCTACTACACTGAGCTTCATGCGTCTGTCAAATTCTACTTCCCACTATACAATTACTCGACATTGTTACTACAGAAACAGCAGTATACAAGAACGAGTGCATTAATATCCACCTGTGTTTTAAAGGCCGTACTAATGCCAGGGCTACTGCTATAGTAAATTAAGGAAAATCTTCAAACCAATTAAATTTAAAAACACTGTGGTGATTTGAATGGCAATCAATACTATAATTTATCAAGTAGAAACAGAATCCTGTACTCACAACAGTTTCTATATTCACTGCATTGTGATTGTATTTTTATAATAAATTACCTGTGCAGCCCTACGTCTGTGAAAAAGGATTTTGCTTAAAAAGATTTGCATGTGTGTCTGTCTGTATACATTTTATACAAACTGTATAAAATACAGTCATTAAGTGCATTCTTGCCTGATAAGGCTTCTATGTTTAAGATGCCATCATTGTTCCACTGATACTACAATTACAGTACAAACATGTCAAGTCAAGTCAAGTTTATTTCTATAGCGCTTTTCACAACAGACATTGTCTCAAAGCAGCTTTACAGAAATCAACAGTCAAGGTGAACGTTGTGTATTTATCCCTGATGAGCAGCCGTGGCGACTGTGGCAAGGAAAAACTCCCTTAGATGTAATGAGGAAGAAACCTTGAGAGGAACCAGACTCAAAAGGGGAACCCATCCTCATTTGGGTGACATCAAGAGTTTGATCATAAAACATGTACATAGAGTAAAGGTAAAATTGTGCCGTTTCGAATTCAGAACTTCCTGAGAGATGATGGTTTCCCAGAAGCAAAAGGAGTCACACAGTATGACAGGGAGGGGTGAGGCTGGGTTCTTCCTGAAGTCTATTACCATCTCCACTGTTTTGACAGTGTTGAGCTGCAGGTTGTTCTGACTGCAGGGCTGAAAAAATATTTTTCAGGTTTTTTTAGGTAATTAAGCAACGGTCATAAGAAGGATTCACCTGCAACCAGAGTGACATTTCTAAAATGAAAAGCCATGTAGGTCGATGCCACACTGTATACCATGACCGTGATTATAGGACATACAGAACATCTTTATGCATGTCATGAGAAATGAGACTGAGAACAATCTAAATGTAAGTTACACCCTTGTCTAGATAACTAGCTAAACTGATAAAGTATTTAGCAAATATTATGTCAACAATGGACATTGGGACAATGCATCTTTACACAAAAAGACTGAGAATATAAATGTCAAAAAAATATATTTATTTCCCTATAGGTATATTCCTAATGAACAAGCCAGAACCGATGTTGAATAAAACCCAGTCCTCATTTGGGTGACACCATATAGTGTGATTATAAATAAATATCTTCTATGACATGTACATATACAGTCCAAAAGTTGATTAATTAAAGTCCATAGCTTTCTCATGGTTTCTAAGTGGTACACATCATAATCATATTTGTCATTAAGCTGTCCATCCTCAGCAGAAGAGTGGTTTCCAAGTGATGAGAACTCTATCACAAAGAAGGGCATCAAATGGGGCAGAAAGACAATGTTTCTGTTCTCATATTGATAACTTTTTTACATGCTGTCATTGGTTTGTTCAAGCGTATTCAACTCTGGTCTCCCAATCCTCCATTGCCTACTATGTGTTTAGTCTAAAAGTTTGCTAAATAGTAGCCTATGGCATAAAACTTATCTTAATTTCTTATCTTAATAAAGCTTGAGGCTATACTGTTAATAATACCCACCTACCCCACCAAAATATACGTTCACAAGAGGTTCCTGATCAGTAGTATGTTTTTTTGTATTTATGCTTGTATTTATCTATGGAAAGAATTGCTTCAGAGTATACAATGTGTGTCTTTTTTTGTGCAAATGTTTCTTACATTTAAAATGCAATTACGGTTAACAATAAGACTAAAACTGCAATGCAGTCAAAAAAAGCAATAAGTCAACATTTAATTAAGACAGTGTTGAATTAAGCCTTAAAGTGTTAATTGTGTCAGATTAACTCAGATTACAAGTTTTAGCTAGGAATTCATTGCCAAAATGAATAAAAGAGGTCATTTAATGCTTGGGATTGTTTTATTTATATCTATGCATCATCAAAAACATACATCACATTTAATAGCATAGTGTTTTAAAGAATATAATTTACTTACATGCTCAATGAAAAAAAAAACAAAAAAAAAAAAAAAACAATATCCACATAAGGCCCCTTAAACCAACATTTTTAAAAAGCTAATAGTATATCTGTTGAAATACAAATAAGTTCCATATATTTTAGAAATTGCAAAAAGGAACAACTACAAAAGCAAGTGACAATAAATAAGTACCTACTGTAAAGCAAACCTGTTTATTATCTTATTATGTAGAGGCATTATTGTTGGACTACCAAGCTGTTTAAGATAGAACAGCAATGTCACAAGTAGATAAAGTCATGATATTTCAGGTAATTGTTGTTGCATTTAGTATTACTAGGTTAATAAAAAATTAAGAAATTAAGTAAGTGTGCCAGGAATTAAAGTGTGCGGTACATACTGAGGGAAGTACTGAAAGTTGTGTTATAAGCACTACAGACTTCAGCTACATAATAAAGTATAATTTGACAAAAATTGCAAGTATCTTAATTAAGTGCTAATGAATCTGACCTTGAATGATCCAGTCAGTACAAAGTAACCGTAATACATTACAGTGAAAAGTGTGTTTTGAGATCATAAAAAAAATACATCAGTATAAATTCCTTTAAAAGTCCAAACAAAAGTGCTTTTTTCACATATAGGACATTAAAAGAGACAGCTGAAGTTTTGTAAATAAAGTATTTTGTATAAGCTGAATGGTGCCCTATAAAGTCAATTTGCTATTTTGACACATGTGTAACCCACATAAATGAAAGGTATGAATGCAAAAAAAAAAAAAATTTCCTCTGTAAATATTTTGGGCATCACTTTTGGACTTATGTTGATGATCTAAATACACCCTAGACTTGTAATATTGTAGTAAATATGTAGTAAATACAGTCTAATAATATAAAAAGGTAATTATCATATCATTACTATCATATCAGAGATTTATTCAGATAAAATCAGTGTCTAGGATCATATTGAGCGGTTGATGGTTGTCCAGCAAAGGACAACCATTTCTAAGATCTACTGATTAAACTGACCCTACACCAGTGATGCACTTTATAAAAAGTTAAGGATCCCAGATAGATTTATTGATGGAGGTTAATAGAGGTTAATCTTACATAAAGTTTCTTTCATTCAATCTCTGTATATTCAGTGAACCTCAATGTTCTCCTATCTAATGTATTTATCTTCAGCTTTATTGCTCATATTTGATGTTGTAAGCCACAGGTCCACTGATCTTAAGGCTAAGAAAGAAGGAAACCTTTCCTGGACCATGCACACTGGCTGGATGATCGGCAGAAATCTCAATCTGCTCAGATCCTTCCACAGCAAATATTTTGTAATTTCTCACCTCTCCCCTCACACGTCGTAGTTGTGCGATTTCAACTTCTCTGCTTCCATTCATCAGATTGTCAATCGAAGTTGGGTCTAGACATGACTTATGGATAAATCTCTGTGTTCCCTGGCTTACAGAGAGAAAGAAGAGAGGCACCAGGTAACGAGAGCGAAGGTAATGTTTGTATGTCATTTCAAATGAATCATGCATATATCTAATACATTCTGATATGTTCAGACTGTTAGGTCTGTTGTGTTGTGAATCAGGCCAAAAGAGCAGAAGGACTAAGAGGTAGAACTCTGGACTCCTTTTATCTTTTTGTTCTGTCCAGAGCTTTTGTAGCATTGCCTGAAGTTCTTCCAGTGGTCTGAGTGCTGTGGATGCATCATTCCTTTGACTTAACATTACATTTGCAACGATGTAGTTTAGGATATTTTGGGGATCACTCTGTGAATGCAAATAAATTTCTTCCCATTGTTCAGTTATCAGTTCCAGCTTAGTGTTCTGGGTTTGTTTGTTGAGTAATCCTGCAAATGTGCTGGCCTTTTGTTCTTTGAGGATTTGAAGTGCTGATTTGTTCCGTTGGGACTGTGTTACAAATTTTGTGTAGCATCTTTCAACTTCTGGCTTAAAGTATTCTGGTTCGTCTTTGTAGATGCTTGGCTTTGAGTAAAGGAGATACCACTCAAAAAATTCAAACTTGTGCTCAACGTTTTTTCTTAAACCTGTAATGAAATCCTTATACTTTTGACAGTTGCCTTTTCCATAGGAGTTGAGAAAAATGTGTGGAGCACTTTCCTCTGAAAGTACCATGGACCATTTACTGTCAAGGGGTGTGATATGGTCGAAAAGGATGTTTGCCACTTGCATGTAACCGAAGATGCCCCGGTTGTTGAAGATGGTAGATATGGTTGTTATACCATGTTCTTGCATTTCAGATGCCCCCTCCTTCTTTGCAACATTTTCCTCAACTTGAAAAACCTCAGTTGCTTTTTTTCCATTATGCAAGATTTTTCTAGCGTATGCTTCATCTTTTTTTTCTTTACAGACAACATTTCTCAAATGGTTTTTATGCACTTGTCCAAGGGTGTCTCTGATAAAGGAGTTTTTTTCATCCCTCAAAACTGCCATTTCAGCCCAGTGTTTAGCTTTAGCATAATTATTTATCTCAATGTAACAGAAACGGGCAAGAGCTTGTGGAAAGAATGGATCCGTTTTAAATATCTTTGACGCCATTTTCAACACTGCAAAACAAAAGGATTCTTGTTCTTCAGTTTGTATGTCTAAGATCAGTCTGGAGAATTTGGTAGGTCTGTCATGCCTAACTCTCTTTGTGAGTAATCCTTTGATAGTTTTTACCAAAATTGGAGGCATGTCATTTCTGTCCAGTTCTACCATCAGTTTCAATGTAGTGTCACTTCTGGTTACCCCAGCATCAGTTAACAATCTTAGGCATTCCTGAGCAATCATAGGATGTACCATTCGTACATGCATGGTCTCACTTTTGTCCTTTTCTTCTTTTGTTGGGAACAAGACCAAAATGTCTGTGTAAGGCTGCATGTGTTGCTCAAAAAAGAAATTTTCCAGATTATTACGTTCCTTCCTTAAGAACTTCTGACAAAGATCTTGTGGGAGATTAGAGCCAGGGACATATGAATTAACCAGTGCTAAAAATGCCAAAAGTTGTTGTGAGCGGGGCCTGTTTTTTTTTTGGAATGGCTGAAGATTTCCGCAGACCTCTGTAACGTAAGACGGATCGTAATCTCTCTGCATAATGTTAAAGGCATAAAGTTTAGTATGACTGTCTCCATATTTTTTAATGATTGAAGACTGTTTTGTTGTATATCTCTCTTTCTCTGCCTCGGAAAGCTTTGAGGATAGTTTCACATCTTTTGCTCCTTCTGTCAAGTCTGTGTGGTGAAGACAATTTAAAATGATGACCACAGGAATTGCAGCAGTGATATTATTTGCTTTAATTTCATCACAGAGCTTTTCTTCAAGTTTTACTTGAAACAAATCTTCCTCATTTGTGTAGTTTCCGTCCAGAAGAAGGAGAACAGTGTTTTGCTTTTCTAAACCACCTGCTCTAAATAACAACAGCACTTGCTTTGCAATTGCCCTTGTGTCCATTGTGGAATCTAGTAATTTGGCACACCTGAGCTTTTTTCTCTGGTCCCATAGTAACTGCATGGCTAGGGTGGACCCCCCACTACCAGGGTCATGCAGCAAATTAATTTTAGCAATTCTTCTTCTTTGACTTCTAGTTCTTTGGATCTTTTCTTGAAGCTCATCATACAAATCCCGCCTGACAAAAGGGGAATTCTTGTGTTCGGCCCAATAGAAGTTCAGCCATTGGGGTGGGGCACCTTTGTAAAACTCAAATTCCATCTTTTTGGCATTTGTAGGACTGATGATTTCATTCTCATATTTATTAGCCCACACTACATCAAGATTGGACAGCTGGTCTCTGTCTTGAGTCTGTATAGGTATTTGCCCACCATGTTGTGCAGGAACAGTATAATTCGCCATGAGACCTGAGTTCTGAGGTTAACCCTGGGTTGATTTTAATTCTTTGACTTCTGAAGTGCCTTGCTGGAAAAAATAAGATAAATCATTAGTTTGGTTTGGTTTGTAAACTCAAAAATAGTTTGACATTTTTTTTAGATTTATGGACTAACATAATTAAAATGACTTCTTTAATTCTCAGTTTCTCCTTAGATGTCCAGTAGGTGCTTTAAAAGAGTTTTCTAGAAATTGGCTACTTTCAGGGTTATAGACTCAAACTGTGTTTTCTTCTACTGCACCCCACTAAATGATGTCATATGATTCTTTGCCCACTTATTTCTCATTCATGATAATTTGCACATTCTTGGGTATATATTATTATTAGTATATATTGTGTGAGTAGTGCAGAGTTTGTTTTTTAGGTTTTATTTTTGCCTTCCTCAGTTGCTGTCGGTTCACATTGTTGTTCAGCTTTTGCATCCACTTCCTGAATATCCTTCATTACATGACAGTCAACATTAGCTGTTTCTGCAATTTTAGCTGGTAAATCACACCAGTCCTGCGGCTTTGATCAATGCTAACTGGTGCCAATATGTCACGTTATTTTTTTCTGATTCTTATCTGGTTACAAGGTTCAACTTTTTTAATAGTCTTTGCATTCACACTGCAAAAACTCCTCCACAAGGAAATTGCAAGTTGAGCTTATTACCATCAGAGATCATTTGACTGCAGCGTTGTATATTTTAGCAATAACTGGTTTTAAGGTTTCCCAGGAATAAATGTTTAATAATTTCACTTATTACTTGTTCATTAGTATTATTTTTCAAAAATTTGTTTTATGTCAACACCAGCACATTTTTTCCAACTTAATAACAAATTATAAGACTCTGCAGTATTAAGTCACCACAATATCCAGTATTGTTTTTGTTTTGTTGTTGTTGTTTTTTTTTGTTTTTTTGTTTTTGTTTTTTTTTTTTTTTGGGGGGGGGGTGGTGGAACTTTGTTCTTTATACATAGTACTTATGGCTATTTACTAAGTTGTTCTGTAGTTTCATTTCAGTTTCTCATGTTGAATATCTTTCAGTGTTTAGTAATGTCAAAATACATTCAATAATGTTTTATGTTGCAATAAGTTTAAGTGTTTTGAGAAGCAGCAGGTAATGATTTTGCTTTGTCTTCATTTGAATAAATAATTGTTAACAATGTAATTGTTGTATGTAATTGTCGTAATTAACATGTATGTGCGATCTTGATTTTAACAGTAATCTTAAATGCTTTGTCTCATTTTAAAACAGAATATATAATGGACAATTCTGAAATTAAGAGGAATTCTCTTGTTTAGCAGCTCTGATTTCAAGATCTTTTAACACAAATAAAAAAAAGCAAGCTGTTTAAAAGAAAAAAAACTAGTTTTAAGTTAATTCGATTAAATTGACTGTTTAAAATACGTGTTTTACTGCTTATTTTATCACATTTTGTGCTTTTCTAAAGCTTAGATATGTTTTCATATTTAAAAAAAATGTACCAAGTGCAATTATCTTATTACACTGGCATACAATTTAACTTGTTTCTAGCCTGTAACTTCTAAAATCACGCATTTATTTCTTATATTTAAATTGTTGTTTTTTTGCAGTGTGCAGGTGAGGCATCCATTTAGTGTTTATCTTTTGTCCCATTGAAACGTTGTGTACACAAATTTTAAATAAACAGTCAGACATACATGTTAATAAAGAAGCCC
>JAAIIK010000059.1:2291225-2307951 GCA_014706435.1 Silurus glanis | reverse complement strand
AGAAGAGAAGAGAAGAGAAGAGAAGAGAAGAGAAGAGAAGAGAAGAGCTTACCTGTGTACTCAAAGGTGTGTACGGAGTGCTTCCTCTGTGATTTGATTTGGTGTCACTTTAAATAGTACAGCAGGATGCAGCCCCACATTTTTTATTCAGTGATTTGCAGTAGGTTTGTTTAGCTCCACCCAACTTTCTTGACCTGTGCACTGTAACAAAAGTGAAAAGAATTACAAAGACTATGCTTGCTGTTTCTCTGAAATGAAAGTGAAAACTGCTGTAGAGATTTTGCATTCACATTAAATTGTTCATTTGTATTGTACAGTGAAATTGTACATTCATTCTCATTTATACATGTTTAAAAATCCTTATCTATTCAGTGATTCATGAGACACTAACTAAGACACTAATACTAAGCATTCCTCAAAGTTATTCCTGGCTTGATAAAACTGCAACTACTCTCCAAACTGCTTACTTTTATCTGTCTGGATTCTTGATTGCATGTCAGGTATCACAAATTTAGGGCAGTAACATGCTCTGAAAACCTGTGTTTTTATTACATCAACAAAAATAATCTAGGTTAACTACAAATGGCAGAATTAAACTAACACAACCTGTCGTTTTTGTCATAGTAATTCACACATTATATTCATTTCTGCAATGTACAGCAGTCAAAGGCCTGCCATTAGATAGAACACTGTCAATTGCATATTTAAGTAAATAATAATTACGTAAAATTTAATGCAAACAGAGACCCTTTAAGTAAATCAGTGTCAATGATGTTGCAGGCTTTAATACACATTTAAACTTTAACTAAACAAGGATTTCAATGTTTTTCCTCATAGGTTAATTCTGATATATAGCATTGCAAAGTCAAATACTTCTACAGTAACAAGGTGTTCATTTCATCCTGGTTATATCCGGATTGGTCATAAAAAGAGTCACTGACATATTGTTAAACTGAAGACTGCTGATGGAAAAACATCTAAAAAAAAAAGAGACAAAAAATAAGCAAGATTAAGAAAAAATATAAATTAAACAGTAAAGTAACAGTTAAATAAAGAATACAATGTCACTGTAAATTAACAGGACATTTATTAAAATGAGTTTTTTTCCTGTTCACATGAATATACTGTAGTACAATGTCAGATCTGTATTCAGTATACAACAATATTTATGTGTTCATGGAAGCATAAAATGGAAACTTCTTAAATTTCCACATGCTTTCTTTGAATTGAAAAATGAGAAATGCAAAACAGGTTTAAGTTCTAAATACATTACATAGTGTACATTTTTTTTACAAGAACACACCATTTCTTGTTACTCTCTTTGTTTCTTTTCCAGTCATGAAGTTGTCAGACGATACCCTGTAGAGAGCTCTATGTTCTTAAACAAGCATAAAACTGAATAAACTAGTTTAACTTGAGATGATGTTGAAATATGTTTTCTTTTTTTTTTTTTAATCTGTTCAGCATTGTCAACTGATGCAATGCAGCAGTTGGAAATATAGTAACAGGTAAAAGAGATACTTTTATATTTTTTTTATAATTTTAAATACAATTTACAAACCATGTTATTAAACATCTGAGCTTACGTTGTCAGTCTTTAATATACATTGAGTATAGAGTAGTAGTGTATCGTATATAGCTCTGAAGAAATATCTAGGAACCAAATGAAGTCTGCTTGAACATAGGTGACCACGTTTCTGAAGATTAAACCAGAATTATTACAAAAAATATTGATGTAATATCTTTTGTCAAAACATGGCATGGCAGTTTCAGAGTACAGAGATTGTACAGCACCATTAAAGGTATTTGCCCCTCCCAACATTCTCATGCGCACATTTGGCACATTAAACGGTTTCATTTTTAAAAGATTATTTCATGTATCCTATGTGACACAATTACTGCCCCCCTACACGTAATTAAAAAGCGGCTTTTTACTTGTAGCATATACATTACAGCACAGCTAAATTCTTTCTTGACATATCCAAGTGATGTTGGAAAAATCTGGTAGGCTATAAAAACAACTTCCTGGAGCAGAACAGGGTAAGGGCCTTGCTCAAGGGCCCAAGAGTAGCAGCTTTTCAATACTGGGGCTTGAAATCCCCACCTTCCAATCAGTAAACCAGAAACTTAACCACTGAGCTACACTTCCCCTAAGCGATTCTTACTAATATTATTGCACTCTATTGCTTCCTTGACTACCACCTGACAACAAAGTATCAAAAATTTCTGGGTACGGTTTTTTTGTCACAAAAAGGGCTACACAAACAGAAAACTAGCTTTCGTCCTGTTCATGACCAACGTTTACCCTCCACATGCGTGTGTACCTTTTAAGCTCTGCCAGCTATGCTTCTTTCTTTCTCAAGTGACTGAAAGCACAAAGAAACCCACAGACATAAACTCGTAGTAATCATTGAATTCTGATAATCATGCTGCTTGAATTCTTATCAAATTGCTTTTCTTAATAAATCTAACTAACATTCTAAATTACACAAGGAATAAGAATCAAGTAGTACTACCTTATGCCCTAACTCGTGGCTCTTCACTACAACAAAGCAGTTACCAGGAGGAGTGAAGGTTATCGTGTTTCCTCTAAGATACATGACTCTACCTGCTTTAAACTCCTGCTTTCAGCTGCTGACAGGAGGCAGCATAACACAATTAGAGAAATTTGTTTTGAAAAATGTCTACCTGAGCTCACAGACAGCCATGATATTGTGGTGCATATAGACGCATATTGTGGTGGTGGTGGTGTCACTTTAAAATGATAGGGAAGAGAAAAGGACACGCCTTTGTATTCATAGTGTTGTGATACCTCGTACAATCTACATATAAAATATTGGTCACAAATTATAGTTCACTTTCTAAATAATAAAATTATAGCACATCTTCTAATAATTATATTAGTTCACTTATATTGCCATACAACTGCCAACTTGTATTTGATGCACACTTTTAAATCGATGCATCACATCATTAACTTTTATGCCAATGCACTGAATCCATTGTACTGGACACAATGGTCTCACTGTGAACAACTGCTTTAATTTTCTACACTAGAATTTTTAATTCAGTTCTATATTAAAAATACATAAAATAAATCAATGACAATTTAAGTCATTTTTTAGCTAATGACTGGGAAATCATTTTTACACGAAGAAGTGTAAAATGGATTTTGAACTGATTCTCATCATGTGTAATAGTATCATTTATTATAAATTTTTTCCAGAACTGTAAAATAACACATTGTTCTACGTTATTTATAATTGCCACCTGCAATCTTTACTATAGCCAGCTGGAAAATTAGAAAATGATTTAATAAAATCTACCAAAAAACTAATTTTTTTTAACAAAATGCTTGTTACTTTCATTTCATATCCTGCACATTCAGCAATCAATCAAGAAAGAATTTCAAGCAGAGCCTGATCTCATTCTGCAGTGTTAAAACACAGCTTTGTATCAGCATTTCAAAAGACTTGATCGCCTTAAGAACTAAATAACATGATTATTGCAGAAAATAGTGAGAGTGTGTGTGTGTGTGTGTGTGTGTGTGTGTGTGTGTGTGGCAGTAAGCCACAGATACACAGTTACAGCTACAGATAAGGAAAGCGATGTAGATGAGATATTTTACCACAGTAAGGAAATTCACATGCATGCAGAAAAGGTTAGACAGCTCAGAAAGATCACCAACCCACAGAACAAACGGTAACCCTGCATATCAAATCTTTTACACACAATCATTAAACTTTTCCACAAGAAATTATTATTTTTATAAATGAATCAGTTATCATGGTTATTGAATTCTTGTCTTGTCAGGACATGATGATTGATTTGATCTAGTAATTATTTGCACATTATGTGTGCATTTAATGTATAGAATATACTATTAACATCTGTGTACACTTTAGATTATCTGTACAAAATTCCCAAAGAGAATAAACATCTAAATTGGGACAATGTGTGCACTCTTTAGCCTTTAGACACAATCATATGTTAAGCAAAAGTTCATAAAGGGACAGAAAAATCAAAAGCCCTTAGATGACAAACAGAAGAACAGAGATGGCTTTAAATGTACATTTTAAAAGGTGCCAATTGTGTTCAAACTTATGCAATTAAGCTGTGGTAGCTTTTTTATTTGAAATATTCCCAATAATATTCAGTCTTCTCTGGATGTCTGTATGTTGGAATAAAGATGTAACAAGTGTGACATCATCTCTAGGTTACGTATGTAACCCAAGTTCCCTGAGGGAACGAGACGCTGCATTCGAAACGCTTTGGGAACGTTTCGACGCAGCTCGAGTTCCTGAAAGGGAACTATATTGTTGTTATTTCTGTTGTTTTATTTTAAAAGACAACAGGGGGAGTGGTGGCTCCAGCGGTTAAGGCGCTGGGTTACCGATCGGAAGGTCGGGGGTTCAAGCCCCGGTATCGCCAAGCTGCCACTCTTGGGCCCTTGAGCAAGGCCCTTAACCCTCTATGCTCCAGGGGACCCTTGCGAGAAAAATAAAATCAAGGACCGTGACGTCGGAGTGACGTGGGGCCGCCTTCCTGTGGGCTCACCACCTGCAGGAGGGACTGTAAGGGACCGGTGCTGAGAGGATCGGGCAGCAATCGAAGGCGGGGGTCTTGACAACCCGATCCCTGGACACGGAGAAGTGTCTAGGGAATCTGCTTAGACTGCCGCCCCCGCAACCCGAATTACGGATAAGCGGGAGAAGATGGATGAATGAATGAATGAATTAATGAATTTTAAAAGAAGGAGAATTTACCCTGAAGCTCTACATTCTCGGTTTATGAATGCAAGAGTGCGAGTTTGC
Organism: Silurus glanis; assembly: GCA_014706435.1. NCBI lineage: Eukaryota > Metazoa > Chordata > Actinopteri > Siluriformes > Siluridae > Silurus > Silurus glanis. The sequence goes on along the minus strand of JAAIIK010000059.1, from coordinate 2,303,137 downwards.
AAAGACTAATTTAAAAAGCTATGTGTTCAGTTTAACACACTTAGTGAAAAAAAATTTATGTCTCTCATTAGGACACAATTCAACATGGCACTGCTCTGCTGCTTCACCCACTTGCTCAGCTGGGGAGGTCACTCTACTTATTTTCTGTATGTACTTTCTGTACATAATTTCTGTATGTATTTTATGTATGTGTTTTCTGTACAGATTTTTTGTTCATATTTTCCGCATGTATTTTCTGAATGCACTTTATGTATTTTTTTTTTTTTTTACATATTTTCTGTATGTATTTTATTATGTATATTCTTTTTTTTGTTTGTTTGGTTTTTTTTTTTTTACATATTTTCTGTATGTTTTTTCAGTATGTACTGTGTGAATGTATTTTCTGTACATTTTTTTTTATGAATGTAATTTCATGTATGTAATGTTTATGATTTTTTTTTACCAAAATGTATTTCAATCTATTTACATACAATATATGCCAGTACTCCCAGACATTAAATAACAGACTTGTTTATTAAGTACAAAAAAAACATGAGTGTGTGTTTGTGTGTGTGTGTGTGTGTGTGTGTGTGTGTGTGTGTGTGTATACAGACATCATTTGCAGCATTCTAGCCACAGACTAACAACTTCAGGTAAAATCTCTTACCACACTGAGCAAAATCACACGCATACAAACCAAGTACAAACTGAAACCTTGTCTTGTAATGTTCAAAAGTTGTTATTCATTGTAAGATAACTAGGAGACAGTGGAAATTATATGCTATATTTCACTCAATAGAGCGAACTTGCCCTTAAGGCTTGCTTTCAAAATGGCCCCTCTGCGGTTCTCCAGGATGAATTGGCTCCTAGCGATCCCCCTGACATACTTAAGTCCCTCATCAATTTGGTCACAGGTTTGAAGATCTGTATCTGGGATCAGGGTACCAAAAAAGAAGGTTAGGAGATAACATACCCAACAGGGCACATCAGGAGGAGGGTAGGTGCTCACAACAGGCTCAGTCTGCTCCAGAGCCCATGCAGCTAGGCAACCCATTTTATTTCCCCCGAGGAGCATGGTCTACAGCTCAGGGACAGGACAGGGGTTGATTCTATTTTGGCAAGTTAGGCCATTTCCATTCCTCCTGTCCTGAGCTCTTGGGAAACACCAGACCAACCACAGTAAGGAGGAGGCTGTGATATGGATGTTTTAATCCTCTCTTATCTCATCCTTGGGGTTGTTTCTCTCTGTATAACTCATGTGGGCAGGCCAACACCATACTGTCAAAGCCCAGGTGGACTCGGGTGCTGCAGGTAATAGACATATCCCGAGGCAAACATCTGCAGATTTCCTCAAAAAAAATTTTTATCCCTCAGGCCATCACTGCACTGGATGGTAGGCCATTGGGCCCTGGAAGGGTAACTCAGCAGACCCATCTCCTCCATCTCACCATCTTCCAACACCAAGAAAACCTTCAGCTGCACTTGATTTCATCTCCTCAGTTTCCTCTCATCTTGAGAAACCCCTGACTGACCCACCACAATCCGGTTATTGACTGGTCTAAAGGCTCCATTGTCCAATGCAGCCAACCTACAATTTGACCTGTAGGGACCATGCTCCTGAGACTTCGGAAGCCCTTGACCTGTTTTGACTTCCCAATCAATTTCACACTCTTAAAGCGGTTTAGCCAGGTGGGGGCCTTCCCATTGCCCTTACAGTTGTCCTTTTGAGCTTCTCCCTGGCACTTGTCCCCCTTGTAGAAGGATTTTCTCTCTCTCCAAACTCAAATGCCCACTCACTTCCCGGCTGGAGCTGGCTTCTTCTTTGTGGGGAAAAAGGAGCTATGCATTGATTATAGACTCCTAAGTCAAATCACTGTTTGCAACCAATACCCTCTACCTCAATTGACCACAGCATTTAAGCTCCTTCAGGGGGCCTCTGTTTACACTAAGCTGGACTTGCACAATACCATCTGGTGTGCATCAGGCAGGGGGACAGTGGAAGACAGCTTTCAATACCCCCACCGGACATTATGAGTGCCATGTGATGCCATTTGGCCTCACAAATGCACCTTTCAGGCCCTCATCAACGACATGCTCTGGGATATGTTCAATAATACTGTTTTCGTATACCTAGATGACATTCTGACTTTCTCAAAATCCCTTCTGGAGCACAAGGAGCATGTATGTGCGGTCCTCATTTACCTTCTCGACAACCATCTGTATGTGAAACTTGAGAAGTGTGAATTTCATAAGTACAGTTTCAAGGATTTGTCATTGCCCCAGATATGGTCCAGATGAACCCTAAAAATGCTTTTTGCGAGCATGTCTTTCATATCTATGGCACCTTTCTACCAACCAAACAACTATGCAGATGATAATGGAGTAGGTTGAGAGAATACATGAGCAAGGATTATGGATATTTCTAAGTAAAAATGCTATCTAATGCTATCTAAAGCTGTTGAAGAAGATGTCCACATAGCCAAGCTTCGAATAACAGTAGGATTACTGGCAGCACTATTTTGTCTTTTGTGTATTTGTCCTACACTGTCTTGTGTTGTCTTACACTGTTTTTGCAAGTTTATGTTGAGGAGCATTATTCTGAAATTGTTCCATAATTTGTAGACACAGTCTTTCACAGATTGGTGAAGCTCCACCCATCTTTACTTCTGCAAGACTGCCTAATTCTGCCTCTCATATTACTGACCTGTTGGCATTAACCAAAATAGTTGGAGAATGCTTCTGTTTAATTTTAATAACTAACTTTTTGCAGACTTTTGTCTCAAAAATACCAAAAAACTAATACATTTTAAAAAAAAACACATGCCACATACATAAGTAAAGGACAATTTTAATAAAAGATTGACAAACCAGATAGATGAGTTTAAAACTTAAACAGAAGAAAAACAGAAATGCAATTTTAATGTACATTAAAGCTTCATTAGATTTCGTCTAATGTTTTGTTACAATGTTACATGTAAAACTACATTAAAAAAGACACATTTCATTCATATTGGCATGAATCTAAAAACAAACTTCTAATTTATTGTGTGTGTGTGTGTGTGTGTGTGTGTGTGTGTGTGTGTGTGTGTGTGCTGTTTCAGACAAACAGATTAGAGAACACACAGAAGAGGCTCTGAAAACAATCTCATGCTCACTAGAGAATCCAACATAAAAGGCACCTCAATAAAAAAATTCAGAAAAAATGGCAGATATAAAATAATCAGAGTAAACATGGCAACACCTAGCACTAATACTCTCGACTTCCTGTCTGTTGCCTGGTTGGTCTCAGGAGAAGCTTTAAAAGTCACTAAACATGTGATTGCACACAACACTAGAGGCAAAGCACATAAAAATATATTCATTTGATATTTAAATGAGATTAAGGTGAACTGGCACCCAATTCCTACCATCCAAACAATGGTGCAGATGATAATGGAGCAGATTGGGGAGAATATATTAGTAAGTGATGGATATTTCTGAGTAAGAATGCTTTCTAATGCCACCAGCAGATGAAGATAATGTCCACAGAGCCGAGCTCCAAATAACAGGTGGGAAACCGAACAAGATCTACTGTCTTGTTTAAACAGGTAAATTAAATATACTGGACTCAGAATCAGTTCCACCAGGTCACTGAGGAGGAGGTAAATGGCAATGTAGGAAATTCCCACTTCGCTCTTATATCGGTGTCGAAGAACACTGGAAGCCCAGACTATAGCAGGAAATCCCACACACACACCACTGATGAGGAAGATGGACAGGCGGGTGAACACATAGTCCAATGGAAAATGTAACAATCTTGAGTAAGGATTATTGCAGTGGAAATTATCCATGGCTTATTCTCTCTTCTGCCTCTTAAAATGTGCTATAAAAAGAAATGAAATATGTAAAAAATACATTTTATGTATATACAACATTTTATGTATACTATAAATTGAATTATAGCAGCTAAAAACATTAATTCCCACAGCAGACCTTTATTTTATGTATTTTATGCATAATTCATTATGCATAGAATGCAATAAATTGACAGAACTTTGACAGACCTGCTATTATAGAAAATTACTCAACTCTGTCAAAGTTCTGTCAATTAATTAATTTATTTAATTTATTTATTGCATTATATGCATAATGCAATAAATAAATAAATTAAATAAATAAAATGACAGAACTTTGACAGACCTGCAATTATAGAAAATTACTCAACACATCACATTTACAATTATTTTGTTTTTGCATATGAAAAATATTTTTCATTATTTAATTTTTCAAGTAAAACATTTCAGCTACAGAACTTAAAATAACAGAAGACAAACCAAATTGTATTCAGACAATACGGTGACCTGCATAAACATGAATATGAATACATGTAATTTTATACATGTAATATATATAATACAGTAAATTTTATACTGAGAAAGGGAGAATGAATACAAAGTAATGAACATACAATATCTACATTGTTAAGAAAAAACAATAATGTAAAATTACTCACAGCTTTGTGTGGAATTCAGTAACCCTGGGCTGAACTGGACTGCACTGAGTTAAACATGAGATTTAGGCAAAAAACCTATAGAAGAGGGTGGAGAAAACTTAGAGAGAGAGAGAGAGAGAGAGAGAGAGAGAGAGAGAGAGAATGTTATATGTTATAAGTATCATTTATACTGCAAAGAATGATTGGAAGGTTTGATTAATATAGACAGTATGTATATAAATACAGTATATACTTTAAATCTATAGCACTGTGTGAAAGTTTTAGTACACTTGCACACAGTTTTTGAAGAAACTCTTCAGGTAGGTTGTTCCAAACATCAGATCTTCAGTGGATGTAGGCTGCCTCAAATCTTTCTGTCTCATAATGTCATCCCAAACAGACTTAATGATATTGAGATTAGATCTCTGTGGGGGCCAAACCATTACTTCCAGGATTCCTTGTTCTTCTTTATGCTGAAGTCAAGTCAAGTCAAGTCAAGTCAAGTTTATTTGTATAGCGCTTTTCACAACAGACATTGTTTCAAAGCAGCTTTACAGAAATCAACAGTCAAGGTGAATGGTGTGCGTTTGTCCCTGATGAGCAGCCGTGGCGACAGTGGCAAGGAAAAACTCCCTTAGATGTTATGAGGAAGAAACCTTGAGAGGAACCAGACTCAAAAGGGGAACCCATCCTCATATGGGTGACATCAAGAGTTTGATCATAAATCTTTCAACAATACAGAACACTGGAGAGTGAGAACTAACATGAGCACTGGAGTATAAGATTATAAGTAAATGTTCTTTCTACAGTCTTTGGTATAAAAGTAGGAGCTACTGGGCTCAACATTTGTGATCATCATAGATCCAGCATCAGCTTCTCCATGCCAGAGCCTTTAAATACTCCAGGAGGTCCAATGCCACACATGAAGTGGGATCCAATTGGCACTCGTACGTCTGTAGATGGTTCAGGATGTTTGCGAGTTCGGCATCTACTTCTCCATGATCACCCATAGGTCCATAATCTTCACGAGGTGGGACGTGACTGGAGCTGGCCAAACCTCAGAAAGCCTCGGGATGGGGAGAGAAAGAGAAGCAGTGGAGAGCAATTAGCGTAGCTGCTGTTCATGATATTAACAGCACAAGTTGATAATGTGCATGTGATCAGATGTTCTGGAGCACAAGGTTATGATGTGATGTGTGTTATGTGTAGGCTTTGCTAAAAAGATACGTTTTTAATCTGCACTTAAACTGGGAGACTGTGTCTGAGCCACGAACACTGTCAGGAAGACTATTCCAGAGTTTAGGAGCTAAATGTGAAAATGATCTACCGCCTTTACTGGACTTTGCTATTCTAGGAACTACTAGAAGCCCAGAGTTTTGAGATCTCAGGGAGCGTGACGGATTGTAGCGTGTTAGAAGACTGGAGAGATACAAGGGAGCCAAACCATTTAGTGCTTTATAAGTGAGTAGCAGTAGTTTGTAGTCTATTCGAAACTTAACAGGAAGCCAATGTAGGGACGATAAGAATGGGGTTATATGGTCATATTTTCTTGACCTAGTAAGAACTCTTGCTGCCGCATTCTGAACTAACTGAAGCTTGTTTATTAATGATGCAGGACATCCACCTAGTAATGCATTACAGTAGTCTATTCTGGAGGTCATGAACGCATGGACGAGCTTCTCTGCATCGGATATAGATAACATATTTCTTAGCTTAGAAATATTTCTAAGGTGAAAGAAGGCTGTTTTTGTAACTTGATTGATGTGATTTTTAAAAGATAAGTTGCTGTCTAAAATAACTCCCAGGTCTTTTACCGTTGAACTAGTAGTTACAGAACATCCGTCTAAATGCAGGCTGAGATGCTGGAGCTTCTGTGTACTAGTTTTTGGGCCGATGAGCAAAATCTCCGTCTTATCAGAGTTTAATAGCAGAAAGTTATGGGTCATCCAATCTCTTATTTCTTTAACACACTCAGTTATGCGAGCTAATTGAGCTGTATCGCCTGGTTTAGATGAGATATATAGCTGGGTATCATCAGCATAACAATGGAAGCTAATTCCATGCCTTCTAATAATATTTCCTAACAGAAGCATGTATATTGTGAAAAGCAGGGGTCCTAGAACTGACCCTTGTGGCACGCCATAATTTACTAGCATTAGCCTGGATAGCTCTCCATTTAAATCTACGAAATGGTAACGATTGGACAGGTAGGATTTAAACCAGCTTAATGCCTGTCCATGAATGCCGATGTAATTCTGTAAGTGATCGAGGAGAAGATCATGATCTATAGTGTCGAACGCAGCACTAAGATCTAGTAAAACTAATAGAGAGATGTAGCCTTGGTCTGAAGCTAAAAACAGGTCATTAGTGATTTTAACTAGGGCAGTTTCTGTGCTATGATGGGGCCTAAAACATGACTGAAACTCTTCAAAGATATTGTTCTCTTGCAAGTGGTTACATAAGTGGGCAGCGACAATCTTTTCTAAAATATTAGACATAAATGGGAGATTTGAAATGGGTCTGTAATTCAATAGCGTGTTTGGATCCAGATTAGGTTTTTTAAGGAGGGGCTTAATAACTGCTAGCTTGAGGGATTTAGGGACATGACCTAACGATAGTGAGGAGTTAATAATATTGAGAAGAGGCTCACCAGCTGTATATAACACTTCCTTTAGTAGTTTAGTAGGAATTGGATCTAACTGACATGTTGATTTAGCTTTGATAATAGCATCATACAGCTCTTCCTGTCCTATACATGTAAAACAGTGTAGTTGTGGGGTTGTAGGTAAGATTGTGTCGGGAGATGCTGCCAGAGGTTGAACTGCCACAATTGTTTTTCTAATGTTATCTATTTTTTCAGTGAAGAAATTCATAAAGTCGTCACTACTAAACTGTGATGGAACACATTTTTCAGATACCTGATTTGTAGTTAGTTTAGCTACTGTAGTAAAAAGGAACCTGGGATTGTTTTTGTTGTTTTCTATGAGTTTGCTCAGGTGTTCAGCTCTAGCAGCTTTTAGCGCCTGTCTGTAGCTGAGCATACTGTCTTTATACGCAATTCTAAATACCTCCAATTTAGTTTTCCTCCATTTTCTCTCCAGATTACGGGCTGTTCTCTTCAGGGCATGCGTATGACTATTATACCAAGGTGCAGGTGCTTGTTCTCTAACCTTTTTTAACCGGATCGGGGCAACAGTGTCTAATGTGCTAGTGAGGATAAGGTCTTTGTTGTTCGCCATTTCATCAAGATTATCAGCAGTTATGGGTTTAGTGAGAAACTGAGATAAATCGGGCAGGTTATTTATGAATCTGTCCTTAGTGGTCGGAAAAATAGTCCTACCAAGTCGATAACGTGGTGAAACACGGCTAATCTGCTCTACCGGTAGTGTGTACAGTATGAGGTAATGGTCTGTGATGTCATCACTCTGAGGTAAAATATCTATATCAGTGACGTCTGCTCCGTGGGATATTATTAAGTCTAATGTGTGGTTAAAGCGATGAGTTGGTCCGGTGACGTTTTGTTTAACCCCAAAAGAGTTTGATAAATTGACAAATGATAATCCTAGAGCATCGTTTACATCATCTACATGAATATTAAAATCTCCTACAAGCAGCACTTTATCAAAATTGATCAAGAGGTCTGAGAGAAAACAAGCAAACTCTTGAAGAAAATCAGCGTAGGGCCCTGGGGGTCTGTACACGGTGACCAGAGCGAGTTTTCTATGCATGTCTGAAAGTACAATTTTAAGAACGAGCACTTCAAATGATTTAAAACTGAATCCTAATATCTGACTAACATTAAGAGAGGCACTATAAATGGTTCCTACACAACCCCCACGACCAGTCTGACGCGGCTCATGCTTATAAACATATCCTGACGGTGTCGACTCGTTTAGACCCATATAATCACCTGGTTTAATCCAGGTCTCAGTGGGACAGAGTGCATCGAGATTATTATCTGTGATCATCTCATTTACAATCAGTGCTTTGGGTGCAAGTGATCTAATGTTTAAAAGACCAAACTTTAGAACTTTGTTGTGTTTGTTTATCTGGCATTTTTCAGTTTTAACTGTAATAAGATTATTTCTGGATCTTGTGTATTTAATTCTTGGTTTTGCTACACGAGGAATAGATACGGTTTCTATAAACTGGACTGTGTGTACTTGTAACTATTTGGTCTGTTGTATGCGTGTTCTCATAGTTGAAGATTTCTTGATGTCTTACCAGTCAGATGGTGTGAAGTATCCTAGAGATGTTATCTGATAGCACTGCTGCTCCAACTCTGCTGGGGTGCAGGCCATCAGGGCGGAAGAACCTAGGACGCTCCCAGAAACAGTTCCAGTTATTAACAAAGAGAAGTTTGTGCTCTCGACACCATGACTGTAACCATTCATTTAGTGCTAAAAGTCTACTAAACTTCTCAGCCCCTCGCTGGTAAGTGGGAAGAGGTCCTGACACTATGATCCTCGTTGTGGGCGATGTGCTGCGTACCGTCTCCACCAGGATCCTGAAGTCCCTCTTTAAGATCTCCGTTTGCCGCAGCCTGGTGTCATTCGCTTCGGCAAGGAGAACAACAGCTCCGAAGTTCTCGTTCAGGATCGCGGGTACCTGCGCAGCAACATCGAGAACACGAGCACCAGGAAAACAGTGAGTGTGCACCTTACCTTTACCTTTAGCTCCGGTAGCGCGGACATGCCGGACGATGGAATCCCCGAGAATCACAGTGTCGCGTTCCGTCTCACGGAGAGGGACGAAGCGGTTCTCGGTCGAGATCTCGAAGGCCGGTGGTGGTGGGAGAGACGTCCTCGATCGGGGCTTGGCTTGTCTCTTCCGCCGTGGCCGCATCCAGGGTCCGTGTTGCACCGGTGCCGGAGTTGTAGGTGCGCTGGGCCTGGGCAGAGAAGCACGCGTAGTTGATGCAGCTCGCGAATTTGTTTCTCCAAAGCCTCCATCTCCAACGCCACCGTTTGCAACTCGAAAGAGTCCTCACCTGTGCTCGAATGCAGACACACAGCCGGCATAGTGCTTATAATCACGAACAGAGTTAAGATTCAGAGATATGAGTGAGAGGCAATGAATATAGACAACACTAGTGATAGTCGAGTTAATAAACTACAGGCACAAGTCAGGAAGACAAAAACAATTTTGGATTATTAAAAGTGAAAAAAGGATAGGTAAATAGCAAAGTTTGTTTGAAAACGCCGAGAGAAATACAAACACGGAACTCGTGGCAAACAAGTCAAACACAGGAAGCTACGTCAAAAAAGCTACGCTGAAGAAAGTTGTCAGTGACATTGGCTGTATGTTTGGGGTCATTGTACTGCTACAATATACATTCGGGACCTATCAAATGCCTCTATGATGGTATTACATGAAGGATAATTACAGTATCTGCCTGTTTTTCTCATCATTGAGGACACTATTACTCCTGACCAAACCCCAAATGAATCAAAATCTCATTATTGTACTGCTCTTCAGTCCTCCGGTAACCAACTTACCTCCTGCTACAGCTAAATATTTGGGATTTGGACTCATTATTACAGAGCATTTGCTGCCATTTTTCTGTATAATTCAGTCGCTTAGCTTTGATTTCTTATCAAAGAAATTTTGGCCGCAAATCTTCCCTGAAGACTTCTGGCCAGACTTTTCCAGACAGTAAATGAGTTTACCTGGGCCTTTTTGCTGATGGCACTGATGGACATCTGCTGATATAGAGGGGAAGTAAACATGATGTGCCTTTCATACAATGAGTTAAGCTTCTTTGGCTCACCACTGCGTCTACATTCCTTAACATGGCCTGTTTTTTTGTTCTTCTTTAAAATACACTATATTGCCAAAAGTTTTTGCTCGTCTGCCTTCACATGCAAATGAACTTGAGTAACATCCATTTTTTAATCCATAGGGTTTAATATGATGTTGGCCCTTTGCAGCCATAACAGCTTCAACTCTTCTGGGAAGGCATTCCACAAGGTTTAGGAGTGTGTTAATTTGAATCTTAGACCATTCTTCCAGAAGCTCATTTGTGAGGTCAGACACTGATGGATCGCAGTCTCCACTCTAATTCATCCCAAAAGTGTTCTATCGGGTTGAGGCCAGCCAAGTTCTTCCACACCAAACTCACTCATCCATGTCTTTATAGACCTTGCTTTGTGCACTGGTGGGCAGTCATGTAGGAACAGGAACGCATAGTCCCCAAACTGTTCCCACAAAGTTGGGAGAATGAAAATGTCCAAAATGTTCTGGTATGCTGAAGTATTAAAAGTCCTTTCACTGGAAATAAGGGGTCGAGCCCAAATCCTAAAAAACAACCCCACACCATAATCCCCCCTCCACCAAACGTTACACTTGGCACAAAGCAGTCAGACAAGTACCGTTCTCCTGTCAAAGTGCAATTTTCAAAAGCGGAATATAAAAGAAAAAAAAAAAAAAAAAAAAAACATAACCCATAAACATAACATGTTACATTTATATTTACCGCATTTGGCAGACACCCTTATCCAGAGGGACTTCTTTTTTTAAATCTTATTAATACAACTGAGCAGCTATGGGAGTAAGGGCCTTGCTCAGGGCCCATGATTTGCAGTTTGGTGTGGCTGGGATTTGAACTCATGACCTTCAGATCCAATGTCCAATGCCTTAACAAGTAAACTACAACCTCCCCTTATATCTTTATATTATTTATAATTCATTCAATAAACACAGTGATGTGTGTTTGTATTTGCGTGTATTTATTGATATAACACAAGACAGATGGAATAAGGTCAGATACACATTCCACATTCTTAGTTAAAGCTCAATAAAACCTTGACCAACCAGTCTTTAGATGTCAAACAGAAGATAAACAAAGGTGTGATTTTAATGTAAATTAAATATTTGTAAGATTGTATGTTTTATTATATATATATATATATATATATATATATATATATTCATTCATTCATCTTCTCCCACTTATCCGTAATTCGGGTCGCGGGGGCAGCAGTCTAAGCAGATTCCCTAGACACTTCTCCGTGTCCAGGGATCGGGTTGTCAAGACCCCCGCCTTCGACTGCTGCCCGATCCTCTCAGCACCGGTCCCTTACGGTCCCTCCTGCAGGTGGTGAGCCCACGGGAAGGCGGCCCCACGTCGCTCCGATGTCACGGTCCTTGATTTATGGTTTTTAGGGTTAAGGGCCTTGCTCAAGGGCCCAAGAGTGTCAGCTTGGCGATACCGGGGCTCGAACCCCAGACCTTCCGATCGATAACCCAGCGCCTTAGCCGCTGGAGCCAATTGCAAAAAATGAATTAAGTAACAATTTGAAAGAACAACACATTTACAATTACTTTGCATCTGAATATGAAAAATAATTGTACATGCAAAAAAGATGTAAAGTTTTTGGTCATTTTATTTATCAAGTAAAACATTTCAACATTTCATTTAAAAGACTACTGTTAAACTATTCTGCATATATAAATGTTGTTG
>JAAIIK010000059.1:2190017-2210045 GCA_014706435.1 Silurus glanis | reverse complement strand
AGCACACACACACACACACACACACACACACACACACACACACACACACACACACACAAAACACCCTTTAATCCTGATTAGTGTAGATATAGCCTGTACAGATTATTTTGAGCCGACACTTCTCAAAACAGATGTGCATATACCTTAATAGTGGCGATGTGAAAGGGAGTTGCTATGCCAAACACCGGCATGACAACTGTCTCGTACTTCTTGTCAATATGTAGCTTCATTTCCCGAATGTCCTTCTCTCGAGGCATCTGGGACACATTCCTGTAGGACACGTTCGACTTTCTTGCCCTAAGGATGTCAAAAAAGTGAGTGTTCAACACTGTGACAGAAACCGCCCAGACAAACGACACTTGCATATATAAATATATTTTATGCACAAGATGTATACCACTTTAAAGTACTTGGGAAAACCCCAGAGATAATGCATGGCTATTTACATTACAGTTTGGCAAAAAAACCCCAAAAACAAAACACATTTTCTCATACTTTTGGACCTGCTGTTCACCCTTCTGTTCTGTTAACCGCCGTTTGGCCTCTTCGTTCATCTGATTGGCCAGTTCCCTTTGATGGGCCCGCCTCTTTTCTTCTGCAGTCATCTCATTCTATTCAATTAGATAATTTATAACAGGAAAAGAAAAAAATCAATAATAATAATAAAAAAAAGTCAGTACATCTCTCTCTCTCTCTCTCTCTATCTATCTATCTATCTATCTATCTATCTATCTATCTAATATCTATATCTATATAATTCCTATCTATCTATCTATCTCTATATCTATATACACACATACAGTGGAACCTCGGGTTACGAATTTAATTCGTTCCGGTACTTTATTCATAACCTGAAAAGTTCATATCCCGATACGAATTTCCCCATAAGAATTAACAGAAACTTCGGTAATTCGTTCTGGACAACAAAAAATATTACTTTAAAAATAAAAATAAAGCCAATATTCACTAATATTTACTTTTAACATGTTATATTGAAATCATAACATATAAAAACATATAAAAGAGGAAAACATTATCTTTACTGGGTACTTTACCTTTGAGAAGACTCGCTTCTGGCATGATGGAGACGACGTTCGTAGAAGGGGGAGGAGGGAGAGTTATTGTTTGGAAGGAGAATCTTATTATATTATTTATATATTATAGAATATTAATGAATATTAAAAATAAAGACACAGTGTTAACACGAACGCTGAGACAATGCTCTCGCTAGGTACACAGGACGCTAACTGATGCGACGAGCTGCGTGGGAGAGCGTGTGTGGCGATACGAAAAGAACCAACTTGCCTGCGATTTTTTGGTGTGCGACGATCATATCCCGAAATTTTGTTCGTAACCAGGGGCAAAAATTTTGATGAACTGCGATTCGTAACCTGAATTATACGTATGCGTTCATAACCCGAGGTTCCACTGTGTGTGTGTGTGTGTGTGTGTGTGTGTGTGTGTGTGTGTGTGTGTGAGTGATGTGATATATATATATAAAAATGCATCTACATACAGTAGACAAATAAGCAACATAAAAAAGGCACACACCCTGGTCCGGTCAGCCAAAAGAGCAGCACGAGCTCCTTTCCCCAGCAGTTCTTCGGCATCATTCTCCTCTTCTTCTTCGTCCTCCTCATCATCATTCTACATTGAGGAAAAACACACAAGGCAAGACTAAATGTACAGGCGATATCTATACGCAAGCGTCCTGTAGTATATACACAAGAAACACCTGTATAAAAAAAATAATAATGCTGGTAATGTGTTTACCTTAAGGAAAATTCCAACATTCTTGATCTTCTTTTTCACTGGTGTTAAAATGATGGCTGGGTCCTCCTACAAGTTACCAGAAAGACCCCATTCACACATGATCCATTTCGCATTTGCAAATGCAAGTTCAGTTAGCTGGATTTCCGAGCTGCATTATGCAAAAGATGGTAACCTGCAGGTGCATCTGCTTAATGTGTACGTGTCTACGCAGGTTACCTCGTTGATCAGAACCGAGTCGCCGATGAACAGGGCATATTTCTTTTGCTCCTCCTTCTTTCCCTCGCTGTTCAGCAAGTCGGCAAATCCGAGACTCACGCTCAACACCATGCCTGCATACATACAAGTCACAATGAACACTCACTGCACGAAAATGCATTTTCAAGAACCCGTTTAACAAGAAGAATCTTGCCCAGGGTCTTGCCCAGAAACATCCCTGTTTACACAGGATGTAACAGACACCAGAGAGAGAAAGAGACCAGGCAGAGCTGACTGCATGTATGGGGGATATGTGTGGAAAAGCGGAGGTTGCCAGTTGAAGGCACGCCAATCCGAGAACGTGCGCGGGTTATGCGTTGGCGTCGAGCAAAGATGTGCGTTACCGCGAGTGGGTGTGTGTCCATGAAAGGAAAGCGGAAGGGAAAACATGATTAAAAAAATAAAAAATCTAAGAAAGCTGTTTGCCTGTCATCTCTTTCCTCCAACCCAGAACCCGTGAGATCTGTTACAGGTCATATTGCCAGGTGATGTAGCAACTTTATCTTTAATTAAGCTCTTTACTCAGTGTTGGTGATTTTAAAGCTAAAATATTGCCATAAAACAGGTAGCGTTTTTTTGGCTACCAGTTCAGTGTCGGTCTGCTCGGCATCCATCTTCACCTGGTCTCCGCGCCGCACACCTGAATGTCATGTGACCACACACACCACAGGTTCACTGCCTAAACTGAGACCATAAGGTCTTTGTTTTGTTAGCGGCGTGGAAAATCTGCAAACTGTTCTCAGAAAGCGTGTTCACACATGCACTTATTTCATTAAATCCCGCCATTTGCCATCATATAATCCCCAAGCCGACATCGGCTGCACTTGTGAAACCGTAACCCAATGGTTTAGGTCCACATTTTTTCACGAGTTCTGCATTTAGGAGCACATCACTAAACTGTACACCTCGACAATGATTCTTCCTCATATTTTCCTTGCCATAGTCGCCACTGGCTCGCTCATTAGTTATACATTTATAAGGAAAACCTGCAAAAAGCAGTACAAATTGAACTGAATTCTTACCTTTCTTCAATTTATACTGGTTTTTAGCATTCAGGACCAAAGATGCTTCCCTAAACTCAATCCCCATGGCAAACCTGAAAAAGCACAAAAACAATAACATCACTACATGGGCATGTGTGTGTAAGGAGAGACCAGTTTCTAGGCTTAAAGTCTAGGCTTTTTGCTCGGTATTGTCCTGATTTATCTTAAAATAATTTGTATAAAAATCTGAAATTGCTTTACACATAAGCACTTGTAATATTTGGTAATAATGCACTTATTAAAAAGTGTTTCTTAGAGACTGTGGTTCTGACTGTGTGCATGCGTGTGAGAGAGACAAACGTACCCAAGGTTCTTTGTAAGCTTGCTGACCAGGTCTGGTTTCTCCTTTTTGACATAATCCATGACTGCATTGTAGGCATCACAGATCTTGACCCCTAATATTAAACAAAGAAAATGAAAGAGACACCGTTATTGTGGGTTTTTTTTTATTTTATTTAATACATTTCAAACACACTATTCTTCTCACAACTTCTTACCATGCTTTAGCTCTTTGAGTAGCTCCTCCTCTACCTGGAGAAGGAAGTTGTAATTGTCCTGCATTTCCTGCGGCGGATCCACCATAAGCGTACGTACCAGGTTAGAGCAGTAGGATTTGTAACGGATGCCCATCGCACACGTTATTGCGCCAAAATGCATATGATTCTTGTCACTATGTTGGAGAAAAGGCACAAGGAAGTGTTTTTATACGAAATGTAAATCTTACTTGGGTACGCTCTTTTGCATATTAAAAAAGGAGCACGCCTTGGCGTCCCGTTCTCACCTGACCACGCTGAATTTGAGGCTGTAGTTACCGCCACTCTGGATGATAGGAGGGTAGCACATCTCCACCGTCGAGGGATCCACACCACCCAAGAATTTCCTGTCCTCTATCGCCTTCTCGACCGATTCGGCTAGCCGACTGTGTTTCACTTTCTGTTAAAACGTGAACAAGATGTATCGTTGCAGACATCCGGTGTCAAATTATATAATGAATATACACCGATCAGCCATAACATTATGACCACCTGCCTAATATTGTGTTGGTCCACCTTTTGCTGCCTAAACAGTTCTGACCTGTCGAGCATTAACAGCATTAACTTCTTCAGCAATTTGAGCTACAGGGGCTCATCTGTTGGATCGGACCACACGGTCCAGCCTTCGCTCCGTACGTGCATCAATGAGCCTCGGACCGCCCACGACCCTGTCGCCGGTTCTCCATGTTCCTTCCTTGGAGCACTTTTGATAGATACTGACCACTGCAGACTGGGAACATCCCACAAGAGCTGCAGTTTTGGAGATGCTCTGACCCAGTCGTCGAGACGTCACAATTTGTCCCATTTTTCCTGCTTCTAACACATCAACTTTAAGTACAAATTGTTCACTTGCTGCCTAATAAAATATATCCACCCACTAACAGGTGCCATGATGAGATAATCAGTGTTATTCATCACTCGTAATGTAACGCCTGATCGGTGTATATACATGCACATTAAGCACTACTGATGGAAAGGAATTATAGAGAACACACAGCGGATAACCCAAAAGGAAAGAAATTTACTTGATATGCCTGTGACACAATCCAGCTAGCTAATGTGGCCTAGAACGAACTCCAGACTAAACAACCTACTCTGGTAGAATACAAGAGTTCCCACCCTAATGCCTCAATAACAAACTAAGACTGCAAACATTCCTGCTTATTAAAAGTATTTCCATTTTTTATTGTCTAAACTTCACACCCAAATACACAGAACAATCAAAGACCATAAAAAAATAAGTGCTCTTTTAAACCTCTAAGCAGCATTTCTTATTAGTGTCAAGGGGGGGTAAAAAAAATCCATTGTGTTCCTCACCTCATCAGCATCTACGATCTCCATGACCCGTTCCTTGAAAAACTTTGTAAAGACATCACTGGTGATTGAGGCCGCTTTCTTCATCAGAGCCAGCTCTCCATCTTCCTTGACCGTCATTGTATATGCCACCACTGCACTGATGTCCACCTAAAAGACACACGTTGACACTCATGCTCCAATATAAGAATATATAAATTAAACAGCTCTGCATTTTTTATTTTATAAACACACTCTTAGTTCATACTCGGCTCACTTTGTTATCGCTCTCACCTTCTCCAGGCCCTCGGCTGTGAGCATGTCGTTCCAGCTCTTCATGTACTCTCCGGGAAATTTGTCTTTGATAAAAACGCCGACCGTCTTCCCCGATTTACTGCCGCGGATCGCTTCGATCATCTTTTCAAAGTTCGCCTTGTTACTTTCATTCTGAAACAACGAAAAAGAAATGAATAAATAATACAACACTTCCATGCACATTATCACAGTGAAAATGGGACAAAGCTGCAGATAGAGACAAACTTACAAATCTATCATTAGTTTTACATTCTCAATGTCTTTGTGGATTTGCTTCCTTGCTCAAACATGACAATTGGGCAGTCCTGGGGCTTAAAACTCTGACTTTCCAAACAGCAATCTGAAGCCACCAATTCCCAAAAATTGCCAATGAAACTGATTACTTCATATCTACACAACATTCATTAAGGACACATTGCGTCACATTTATAAGAAACAGATTCTATGTTCATATATATTTCAAAAACATTATATAAAGGTCAAGTGATTAAGATATCAGCAACATTTGCATCGTAACGTCGTCACGTTTAGGACATAACAAAAACGGAAAAACAAAACAGGCGACAAGGTTTGTACCTTTTCTCGAACCAAAAGCGTGATGGGTGGGATCCCGTTTGCGTTCTCGTTTCCTTTCGTGACGGCCACCTGTTTGAGGAAATCCAGCTTCTTCTTGCTGGCCAAGAAAATGATCTTGGTCTCGCAGAACACCATTATGGTGTCTGTCAGCTCGTAGCCAAACAGCCATGTCTGTGTACGAGTGAATTTTATATTATTCATTACAATTAAAAAAAATAAAACCTCAAACAATACTATACAGAATAAAATGCATAGAGTATATAATAATAAAAAAGAAAAAAAAGTTTTGTATCCTTAGCACGCACAACACTTTTTCCACATGAAAACCGGGTGAAAGATTCACTGCCCTGACCTTTTCTTATCTTGTGATCTGCGTGAATATACATGCCTAGATTTTGCTGAAGCAATTTACAAGAGACAGAGCAGACTCTTTCTGCTGAGGAGACTAAAGGTCTTTTGGAGTGCAGGGAAAGCTACTGAAGACCTTTTTTTGACTCTGTGGTGGCCTCAGCCATCTTCTATGGAGTGGTCTGCTGGTGCAGCAGCATCTCTAGACTGGACAAGCTGATCAGGAACGCCAGCTCAGTCTCAGATCCCCCTGGACACTGTACAGGAAGTGGGAGAAAGGAGGGTGGTAGCTAAACTATCATCATTGCTGAAGAACGACTCACTTCCTGCGTGAAACAGTTTCGTCTAGGAGCAGCTCCTTCAGTGACGGACCGTTACATCCTAAGTGTCTGAAGGAGCGATACAGAAGATCTTTTCTCCCTGCTGCTATTCGACTGTACAATGAGAGCTGCTCCCAGTGAACCGGTCACCATAATACACACTGGTATTGTGTTTTTACTGTGCAATAACACCAATTTAAACCATGCAATAGGTTTGAAAGTGTAACTACTTTATTGGTGGTCTCTTTCTTTCGTATTTATACACTGATTTATATATTTGTATTATGTCTCAACTTTTTAAATACTTGCACATTTCTTTCTTTGCTGCTGCAACACAGTAATTTCACCACTTTGGGAAGAATAAACGTATATCTTGTTTTATAAAGATTGACCATCAACATGACGTTCCATAGCACTGCATGTATACACGTTGGCCCATAACACTTGAGTGCATCCTGCACGTCCATGCATCACTCTGGATGGACGTTTTCTCCATAAGAATATAAAAAACAGAGGTGAAGTTTACCTCGAGGGCGGTGGACTTGGCATACACAATCTCCTCATCTACTCCAACAGACACTACGATGGCATCCACCTTCCCGAACTCATTCTCACCTTTCTGTAGAAAGAGGAGACAGAGAGGATCCGTAATTACGACATGGAGGATGGTGGAAAAATCTGTGAATCTAAGATTTTCTTCTAGAAAATGTACAATAGACCAAATGCAAAATTAGTACTCATAACTCAGGTATCAAGCTTGAAACACTGTTCACTTATTTTGTCAAGAAATGCAAGATTATACGTTTACTCAACTCATATTTGGGTTTATTATAAACTCATAACTTGCAATATATGACATTAATTGGACTATACGGATATATAAGATATTCCTACTTGCCATGTTTCAATGCAGCAAAACTGATACATGGGGTATACAGCTATATAGAATGCAGCTCATCATTTATGAGAAAAATTTTACGATTTATGCCAACAATTGAATAAATGTGGCCTTTTAATAACTTAATATTCCGAACACAAAGGCACAAATGACGGCGGGCTGCTAAGCTGTTCCTTTTCTACTACAGAAAAGATGCTAGCTACCAGGCTGAACTCGTGACTAGCTGCTAATGCTAACTAACTCAAATAAAACCACTTTTCTATTAAAGAAAAGGGTCCAGCTACCTAAATATGGATATAAACCATAAAATAAAGGAAAATCCTCAACTTTGTCAGCTCAGTCACGTCTTTTCGTGAATGAGTAAATAAAAACGGACCTAGCAAGAAATCATGCTAATAAGCTAAAGCTAGCATAGGGGCGCGGGCTGCCTTAACCCACTAAGGAAACACATTATATGAAATATAATATAGAAATAAAGAGTATGGATTCTCTTAATAAGATGTAATTGTGTGCATTATAGAATCCCGAAGTATTTATTTATGTAGAGATTTGGGAAATCGATCAAACAAGAGTGGTGTACAGGCCAGGCCTCAGCCTCAGAGCCGCATCGGATTCCCCCCTCCCGCCGGTTTTTGGCGTCCATATTCGGCGTGTTATTCACCTTCCAGTTGCCGTACAGCCGTTTAATCCGGCGGTAGTAGGCCTCCTTGTCCAAGTTCACCGTCATCCCGGACCTTCAGCACGACTACAAAACCTCCAGGCTCCGGTCAAAAAAAAAAAATAAGGAGGCCGGTAGATTTCCCCCGCACACCGCTGTCCTGCACGCCTCGCACCGCCGAGTACTCCTCTTTCCTCCCTTCCTTCTTACTTACTTATTGACCTGATCCGTGTTTATCCGTTTTTTTTAATAGAAAACCCTTTTTAACTATGTATGTAAACGTGGGGGGAAGTCACGTTTTGTTCAGTCCACGCGAGCTCCCCGGATTAAGATGTGCACTCCAGCGCCATGCTGCATAAATAGCGCCAAATGCGCATGTATGATGATGAGGATGAGAATGAGGTTCCCATCACATCATCACCGCTGTTTCTCCTTCCTTCTCTTCTCTTCTCCTCCCATCATCCTCATCTTTCTCTTTCTTCCTTCTGGTATTCATTCCTCCAAACTTCACCACTTGCCATTTTACTTATAACTATCAAAATATCCAATATTTGTTGCATATGTGGTTCTTCAATAACCTTTTTCTGTTTATTCCCTGCTTTTATTTTTCTTTCTTTCATGTATACGCATATATTATTTACAAATGTAAATATAACTAGGCAGAATGTTTTTTTGTTTACGATTTTTTTTATTGTATTTGTTTTAATTGTATATATATATATATGTACATATGACGTTTGTGTATTTGTAAATTTGAAGGTAATATGTAAACAGCGCCCCTAGTGGTATTTGTGCTCAGGCTCCTCCCATCTTGCTATGACCAAGCGAAAATTTCCCGCCTTTACAATATTTCCCGCCAAATACCTCATTTAAAATGGTTCCTAAAGAGATGATGATGATGATGATGATGAAAATCATATCATCATCAGATAGGGTTGTAAAAAAAAAAATACAAGTTTGATCTTAAATGTGCTCCATTTACACCCGAGTACTCATGATGGGAAATTAACAATAGGCCATAAGTTTGTGGACAGCTGGCCATTACAAGTGTGTGTGTGTGTGTGTGTGTGTGTGTATTGGAGGAGCTATGTGTTGTGTCTAATTAGGGGATAGAGCCCTTCTTTGCAAGAGCTGTTTACCCTTAGTCCTATTTTCTTTGTGAAAAGGTTGTTGCAGTGATGTTTTGACTGCGAGAGTGGCTAATGAAAGAAAGAGGCTCTGCTTGACTCACAATGATCTTGCTGTCCTTCTCCTTCATCACACCACAACATAGGGACATCTGTGGGAGTACACAGAGAGAGGGTTTCACACACACATACATTTTTATATATATATATATATATATATGAGCTGCCAATCAATTGAAATATTTAATCACAATTAATCTCTTGATTGTCATGAGTTAACTCGTAATTATTCACAACTTAATCGCACATATTTATCGGTCCTAAATGTACCTTAAATGAATACTTTTCAAGTTTTTAATACTCTAATCAAAAATATGGATGCTTTATGTACGTTACTTATTAGTGAAACCATACCCAACATAGAGTGGAGACATTTCAAAGATTTCAGTGGTCATAGATGTTTTTTAAAGAACTTGCTCATGTCTATGAGACATGAAAAAAAAAGGACATAGAAATACCAGGTTCCCATTACGACTCTTACTTTGCACTGAGCAATTTACTTACACAAGCCTGTTTACATTTTCAGATGACAGGGCAGCTCATAACTCTTGTAAATGTTTTAAATTATGTAAATCATAATTTAATAAATGAGGGACGTCGTGAATAAATGTGTTGCATTGAAGGTTTTAATTTCACTTCTTATATTTTTTTAAATAAAAATGGTCAAACAAATTCACGCTGCGTTACTCGCACTTTAATAAAAATTAGTGCCGTTAAAATGAATTTGCATTAACGTGTTATGTACATACGTATGTATGTATCGATCAATAAAATCACACAACTGAGCTACCACTCTCCACTTACACATTTCATAAAGAAGCAATACACAAAACAAGAGACTCGTGCATGATGTTTATTTTGCATGAAAATGTCTACTTCACTGATTGCAAGACAGTAAAAAAAACAAACAAAAAAAAAAAAACATTTTGCAACAGAATATAAAATAGAAATTCTGCAATTTGTCTCCAACAAACCTCTCTCCTACTGGTTGTGAAATAAAGAACCAACTCCAATCTGGAAAATAAAACACTGATCTTTTTCATGTGGCAGGAGATGATCATAATTAAAAAACTTCTAGTGTCTCATTTGTTCAAAATGGTGTATCTTACCCATGCCAATGTTTTCACTAGAGCATCAATTCAGAGTCTTTTGTGTACTCACTATGATTCGAGTTTGGAAATGTTTAATTACAGTTGTACGTAACAGAGCTAGTCCTTCAGATTTTTCATTTTGCCTAATTGGAAATATAACTGCACATTTTGGGAGCACTACAATTTATTAAACTTGAAAAAAGTATTGCATTGTCCTTTTACAATTCCAGCTTTTATCATATTTTACAAATTATAAGATAAAAAACAAAACAAACAAAAAAACACAGTGCCTTTTTGATGAGCCATTTTGTATTGAATTGTATATTTTTCTTTCCTCAAAATGTTTAACACTTTTTCCACTCCACAAAGAATTTGACTGGTTAAGGGGACTTTTTTAGGGTGCAAAAATTTTGGATGGAGACTGAACTAATAACTGGCAAAGTTACTTAGGTCACATTTTTTTCTTCCAAAATTCTCCTTCCCCCCCTAAAAATTCGACATTCCAATCAGCATTTTGCTTTCTTTCAAGGTTTCCCCCACTAAAGCTGGTACATTTAATGAAATTTTCTCCATAAATTCCAAACCAATATCACATCACAATTGTACTTCAATGAATTGACCGTGTTGCCTGTCGTACAGTTAATAACTTCACTGTACACATACAGGTAGATGTACTGCTGCTGACCGGTTAACTCATCTCTTTAAAATCATCACCCTCACTGTTAGCTTGAGATGAAAGTACTGATAAGCAACAACAGATTCAAAAATATTCCTCTCAAAATCTATCTATAAATACACACTCCACATTCGTTCTCTCTCTCTGCCTTCATCCCTGCCTCGCTGGATGATCTGTAGCTGGGTTTTAAGTGACTGTGGTGAAGTTCTGTCCTCTGATCGCACACCAGGCCATGAACACGTCCCTGAGGGAAAACAGCAAAGAAAAACGGTGCTCAGCTAAACTGCAAATATAAAACAGGTTGACAAGGTGATGGTCATGAAAAACCTGAACATGTTTTAAATTACTGTGTAAAAATAATAGTATTTAGATACATTTAATCTATAATATTTCTTTTAATTTATCATTATTTAACAAGTAAAATAATAACATATAGTAGTGGTGTAATAGTACACGTATTCGTACCGAACTTTTTTGGTACACGGCTTTCTGTTCGGTTCACATGTTTAATGTAATGATGATAATAATAATAATAATAATGATAATAATATGATGCAATCCTTTTTACGTGAGGAACATAAAGCAAAATTGCAAAAAATGCAAAATTGTGGCCATTTCCGTTTTTACAACATTCTAGCGATAGGGATTTTTTTTAGCGTTTTATGTCCAGCTTCAAGAGTTTCTTGTAAAAGGAGAAAATCCTGACAATTCTGCATATCGAGGGAGAGAATGAATGAGGGATGGAAGATGGAAGGAATGAAGACATTTGTTAAAGTATGTTGTAATAAGTAGAACAGTTAAATAAATCTTTAGAATATAAAATATTAAATGTAACACACAAGCGCATATATATATATATAAAAAATAACTAATAAATCTTTTCTATTTACAAAATTTTATTTAATCAAATTAATGTGCCAATTTAATCAATATAACAAAAGTGTATGGCATTAATTAGATTTATTCTATTTTATTTGTATACATTTTATTTTTTTATAAAAGATTAAATATTTTATATATTATTTACCGAAGCAGGCATGTTATTTTAACTGTTTTAAAAATGTAAACTGTTGATGTCAACAAATGTTAATAATAATAATAATAATAATAATAATAATAATAATAATAATAATAATAAACTGTTTATTACTAGCAATCTTATGTTTTGCAATTAAACCGTATTATATGTATAATAACATTATAATATGCATATTATTGCACGCTCGTGTACGTTTCCACACCTGCAATGCGTGGCCACACACTCGTTGCTACAGTATTCTCTGTCCCAGTCTTTGCTCTCGACTGGTGGGTTGTTGCAACCAGCACGAACACACACAGCATGACCTGAAGAGGAAGTCAACTCATGTGCTGGAGAGCTGTTCAGCTCTACCTCCATCTGAGAGAGAAGAAAGTAAGAACAAGAAAGAACATCAGTCATTGATTACTGGCCAATATGAGCATGCTAATGCTAGTGTAATTATTCTTCCTCATACCCCTTCCTCTGACTCGGCGCTGATTATATTAGCAGGCTGAGCCACGTCCACTTCCATGGTGGCGCCATCTGCTGATGCATCTGTGGCACTATGTACAATAATGGGTGTGGCCACGTCTGCCTGGGCAGGGGCGGGAACTATCTTGATCTGCAGCGGAGGAGGAGGTGTGGAGGCAAAGGGGGCGGCGGCCTGGCCGACCGCACCCCCTCCACGAGGTTTGGCCTGAAGTGGCGGCGGGGCAACAGAATGCACCATCTGCTGGAGGCGTGGGGGCGGCGGTGTGTTTTGCATCTGCTGCAGGGGCGGCGGCTGGCGGGCTGAAGGCTGCTTGGGGATGATGATCTTGGTGACTATGGGCAGAGCCGGGGTCAGCGTGGTGGGCGGAGCCGAAGGAGCGATCGGCTTGTGGGCGCCCGTGCGTGACCGCGTAGTCACCTGCGGCAGGTCGATGATGATGTTCGACGTGCAAATGTTGGTGATAGTGTTGTTGTCGGGTGCATGCACTGGGATGCGGTTCGAGCGTGTGGGTGTGGGCTGAGGGGGCGGAGCCTCAGAGGCAGGAGTCACAATGGGAGCCACAACAGGAGGGGAGGGTGGAGAAGGCGCAGTGTCCAGCACTTCAATAGTGGGCTGCAAAAGGTCAGAAAGGATTAGAAATACGATTTCACCAGTATACCACGGTTTCGCTAGTATTTGTTCACTTCAGCAGTACGACTGGCTGACTGCATGTTACCTGTGATAGCTGACTGGCTCTGTAAGCTGCCAGGGCTTTAAGATATTCCTTCTTTGCAGCTTCAGTCTTCCTCTTATAGACCTGAAGCACAAACAGCATAACCAAACAGAGTCATCAGTAATAACTGCTACCTGAACAATCTTATGGGCGAATGTGGCTTATTCAATAAAACACCAAAATTACATTTTGCCAATTGGAAGCCAATTATCGTCCGGAAAACCCAAACATTTAAGAAAGTCACACCTGCTTCTGCTCCTCCCCGAGACTGTCCCACATGGAAGCGACAATCTTGGACACCTCTCCAAACGTGGCGTTGGGGTTCTGGCCCTTGATAGCTGCCTGTGTATCACGGAAGAACAACGCATAAGCTGAAACTGGCTTCTGGGGCTCATTGGGGTCTTTTTTCTTCTTGCCTTTTTTGGCCCCTCCTCCAACACCAACAGCTTTACGGGCCAAGGTGGGTGGAACAGAAGACATAGACATGGCAGGTTGTTCTGAGAGAGCAGGGGAGAGAGAGATAACACCGGGAGAGACAGAGAGAGGGGACTCTACCAGTACGCTCTTCTGGGCCAAAAGGAGAAGGACACAAGGAGGAAAGGAACGGGACAGAAGGAATGACATTAGTGTCTATTAGATTTCAATTTTCAAGACTTTATATTGTAGTTTAATAGGACCCGTCAAGATGTTTTACGATGTTTGTGACCATGCACATTGAGTTCAATTCAGTCAGGAATATACTTGAACTTGTGATCTGAACTGAGGCACTCACCCTTCGGAAGTCGTCCATGTCGTCGTCCTGTAGGGACTCTGAAGGTGAGCCTGTGGTCGACAGTGGCTGGTCAGGTGAGTGTGTGCGGGTCAGAATGGTCCCAGCCCCTAGACTGAGACCCAGCTGGGCACTAAGCTCCGACTGGTCAATGGTGGTCAGTGGATTGTGCCCCAGCAGGCTATGATTCATGTCTTGTAGTGGCACGTCAATGGTCATGGGGGAGGAGCTGCTGAACTGTGAGCCAATTGGATGTCCAAGATCCTGCAAGCGACATGTTAGGTTCGGTTTTAGAACCGATTCTATTCAAGAAAAGAGGTGAACGTGTTGGCTATATTCACTGTTTCAATTGTTAACTTATTTTAACAAATATATGTATATTCTACTAGAATTAGAAAACTTGAAAAAAAATATTAAATGACCACAGATACGTCACTTTTGGCTACTTTCAAATAATACACGTGTGTTATCTTCACATTTGCACCTTTTCAGTATTATTGTAATATCTGACACAGCAAACTGTAAGTGTACGTTCCGCACTTGTGTGAGAGACATAACTTTTCCACCATGCAGAATCAGCCGAAAAACAGGTGACGCCGTCCAACCAGAGCAATGGTGCGGAAAAAAAACTAAAGCCGACTGCTGCTCAAAAACAGTTAAAAAAAGTGTCCCAGGCTTTAAGTCTTCCCTTTTTAATCCAGCCTGATATAAACTATATTGTCAAAAGTATTGGGTCACCTGACCTTTCCTGTTATATGTGTTTCTTTTCCTAACTGTTACCAAAAATCTGAAGGCACTGAATTGTACAGGACGTCTTTAGATGCGCTGTTATAAAATTTTCCATTCACTTGAACCTGGAAACCCAAACATGTTCCAGCATGGTGATGCCCCTGTGCACAAACTGAGCTCCTTGAAGATCTGGTTTACATGCTTTAAAGAGGAAGATCTTGAGTGGCCTGCTATAGAGCTCTAATCCCTACTGAACACCTCACCTACATCAGTAATAGCCTCTCTCAATACCCTTGTGGCTGATGAACACAAATATCCATAAGCCACATTTATCTGTTCTAAAAGTTTTTAATTCTCTATTCAACATGGGTATGGACAAATACGGCTGCTTTATTCAAAAATGTGTTTATTATTATTGAAACTCAACATAGAGCATGAAGACAAAATACTCTTGTAAATGTTTTTAAGTAATTATGGTGTTTTAAATTACATAAATCATCAGGACACCAAACAGAACTTTTACTATGTTTCCACACGGACGGTTTTAACTGCCGGATGTTTGCATCATGGCGGAATTTTGAGGTTTGTTGTGAGACTTTCTGCAACAGTAAAACAAATGTTTGGTGACAAAGTTTTTTTTTAAATATATATCTGAATAAAGAAAGTGAACGCCGTGAATAAACGCGTGTTGTGTTAAAGGTTTAAATTTCGCCTCTTTCGCAATTATTCGCTTAGATTTTTCATAAAACTGATCACACAAATGCGCGCTGCATTAATCATGCGTTAGTAATATTAGTGGCGTTTAAATTAATCTGAGGTAACGCGTTAATTTTGACAGCCCTGATATTTATATTGGATTTATTTATATACATTGCTATTTGTACTTCCGATGCTAACTGCATTTCATTAACCCTGTACTACGCACAATGACAATGTTGAATCTAATCTATACACATATTGGAGACATCTCCAGCAGACTTATTTGAATATATTAGGAACCTACCACCCAGTCAAACATCTTACACTGATAGAGGTTTCCTTACCATTCCCAGAGTTGATCCCAACATCGGTCCACCTCCCTGCTGGGTCATCAGGCTCAAATGCTCAAGCCCTTGTGTTGTTGGGTTAACAAAAGTTGAGGCGAAGGAAGGGTCATCACCCTGCACCACAGCATTGCTGGGGACGACAGGGGCTGAACCCCTCTCCAGCTCTCCGAAGTGTGACACCACATCTGAAACGCTGAGAGCCGAGTCGGGGTCCAGGGAGATAGGGGGGATCTCAAACTCTTCATCACCCAAATTTGGTGTGTGGAAAGTCTGCAGGAGGAAGATGATCAGGTTGCAGATGCACACAGAATACAAAAATTACTAGATGACCAAATCTGTAATGGTTAT
Organism: Silurus glanis; assembly: GCA_014706435.1. NCBI lineage: Eukaryota > Metazoa > Chordata > Actinopteri > Siluriformes > Siluridae > Silurus > Silurus glanis. Next base: position 2,193,964 of record JAAIIK010000059.1, on the reverse strand, counting down.
ACAGTTATCATTTTAATACATAACATGTAATAATAAGAAATTTTTGTCCGTATTTTTTTGTACAGACAGTCAGTGTGAACATTAAATAAAGATGCATCACTATAGTGTTAGTAGCAATAAATAAATGACCTAAAAAACCTGAAAAAAGTCCATGCAAACTTTCGAGAAGTGTCTTGTCAATTTGTTGGTGCAGACTACAGTTGCAAAATTGGATTTTCAAAACTGGAAACTTTACATTGGAATTAATGGGAATATATGGAAATGAATGGGAATAAACTAGGAATTTACAAAATTGCATGTTAGCCTATAAGAGGTACCATAATGTTGGTTAAAACAACCAGAATTAATGCAATTTCAATTCAATTTATCAATCACATGTACACAGCACATTTAGTGCAGGGCTATTAAGACCATATCCCCTACATGCACTGTAGCATAACGCATTCATTTCTTGAATCCTGCACACAAAATTATGTATATATTAAAAAATATCCATCTTGGAAAATTTTATGTAAGTTGCATACAGTTTTGTTTAAAACTTCCTTGTGCTGTATGTAAGCACAAAATTATACTAACAATTAAATCAAAATAAAAGTCTTTTTTTTTCTTCTTCAAATCTGTATCAGTTTCCATGCAGAGGCAGTTTATGACCTAACAAATATTTATATTTACGTTTGTATATAATATAGCTTATAGAAATTTCCCAAAATTCAAAATAAATTCCCATAAATTCAAACATTTCCAACATGGGAAATTTCCCAAATTCCCCGAACAGAGTTCCCATGGAAAGTTTGAGATTTTCTGCCCCTTTGCAACCATAGTGTAGACAAACAAATACCTGTATATCAGAAAATCCAGAAATAGAGACAAAGAACACAAACCATGTACTTCAATAAAAGTAGAGATTCCTGAGGTAAAATATTACTGAACTAATATTTTACCTCAGGAAAAATATTACTTCAGTAAAAGTACAAATGTATTTGCCTTCAAATTTACTTAAGAATCCAAAGTGCTATGATTTATCACAGCTATAAAATTTTCCTATTATTTTTGTCACAAAACTTTTGCTTAATCAACTCAGTTTATGTAAAAAGACTCTGTTACTCTCAGCACAACAATCTATTAGTAGACTGATATTGAGGAGACAAACACTGATTCAAACAGTCAGGAGATTCTTCTATCGTTCATTCCTCTCAGAAATGTTTTGCTGTATCTGATGCTGTCAAGTCAACAAACACTTCATTCTGGCTTTAAGATTAGGATTTCAGTGAGGACAACGCGAACAATAACACGGACAGAAAGAAGTAAAACACTGTGTACGCAAAGCACCTCGGCATCCTGGATTCGAAGGGAGTATGTGGAGTGGAGAGGTACCTCGGAGGAGGACAGGAAAGGGTGGCCCTCTCCACTGATGGGCAAAAAGTTGTCGCTTCCTCCGGGAAACTGAAAATGAATCCAAAACAAATAATCCAAAATGAGACAGACGTCGAAGGGAACAAAAAAGTTGCACATTCATCATTATAACCGACATTGTTAATATTGACCAAACATTCTTTTGACCCCCTGCCTCGCCATCGACAATTCTTCAATGTTTAATTCAAATCATGTCTTCAATTTTCACACATTGTTACCAGGGGAATTTAGCCCTTGCTAAATATGTATCCCATTGCCTGAAGACCCAGTACACAATTTTATTCTAATACCATAATGTCAAAGATCTCTAGCTAGCTAAACAGTTACACACTTTCTCCTAGAATTTCTCAGCAATACCACATCCACTGAAATAAATGCCGAGCGAGAGCTCTTGAACTTGATTAATGGAGCCAAGGACCAAAAAAAAAAACCGAAACAGTAAACAAACCCCAAAAAAACAAACAAACAAAAAACCCCATAGTGTTACAAAACGTCTGATTTTGTGCGTCATATTCTGAAGAAACTGGGAGAATTTTTAGTCTGCATCATACACGTCTGTGATCTTCTATGCAGATGCTGTCTCGAGTCATGAGGGGTGGGGTGGGGGTTCTGACTACTGGACTTCTTGTACTGGACTTCCGGTATATTCTTGAAGTATAATCATCGATTAAATCCGATCCATTAAACGATTCAGTCTCAAAAAAAAAAAAAAAAAAAGGGAGGTGCTTCTTATATATTTAACTATCCTTTTTTTTTTTTTTTTATAATTTCCGGCTGTTAGAACTTCACATCACCCCAGATTGAATTAAGACCCAGTTGTCTCTCCTCATGTGGTCATTTTATCGCTGTCTGGGAAAACTGGGGTGAGAGTGGAGATGATTACTGAAGCCCCTCTGATAAACTAATCCAATCTGAAGACAGCTAAAGTCCTGCTGTGACATTACGTCTCTCAGATATAGTGAAATTACAGCATCACTCATAAGACATGTACTTTTAAGGTATTTGGCTGTTTGACTTACATTATGAGTGCTAATCAAAATTTAGGAAACACCTCGTCTTTTTTTTTTTGACACATGCACGTTCCTTTTTGCAACAAACTAGTTAAAATGCAAAAACACACACAAGAATTTGGACCGAAAGAAAGTGGACAGACGAGTCGAAAAAAGGACAACACGAGAGACGTTAGCAGACAACCAAACATGGAGGTGGAAGCTTAAAGGTTTGGGGTTGTTTTAGAGCAGGGAAAGTTGAAGACTTATCAGATGAAAAAAATACTGAACCAATATGGCAACCATTCCATACTTCAACACCATGCAATTGTGTTTGGACTGCAGCTAAACTCCAACATTCAACAAGACAACGAGCCAAAAGCATACGCCCGAGCCAGGTAATTGTTATTTAGAGAGCAAACATTTTGGCTGGATCGGTAAATAATAGAAATGCCTGCCCCGTCACTGCACCCAAATCCTGTTCAACTGCTCTGGGATGAACAGGTTTGCAAGAAGGAAATCTCCAAATGGTGAACACCTCTGGAAGGTTTTACAGGAGGCACGGCAAAGTATTTAAACTGAATGTTTGGAGAAACGAACGGTCTAGATGCCGAGGGAGTGTAAAGCTGTTACTTGTGATTTTTCATTGGAATAAAGTAGAACATGTACATTGATATTTGTTTGATCACTTAAATAAAAACAAACAAAAAAAACTAGTTTGTTGCATAAACAAATGGAGCATGCATGCAAACACAAGGTTTTTTTCTATTTTGACAGGTACTGAGGAGGTAAAGGGCATTGCTCAAAACCACAGCCCTGGAAGCCTGTTGGTGCAGAGATTTGAACCCACAACCTTCTGATCAGCAGTCCAACACGTTCACACCACTGACATGCATTTTTGAAGGATTACAGCGATCACCTTTTGAACAGTATCGAATCCGTTAAAGGCTTGTGCGTCCAGGAACTCGGGATCCCCCGGCTGTCCGGTGCCATCGGTCAGATCCGAGTAAAAATTCAGATCCATTTGATGACCTATCTGAGCATGCGCAAAAGACAATGAAATATAAACCGCAGGATGACGCCGGCGGGGTCGCCCCGAAAATCCGCCGGGTGAGCTGGTTTCCAAATGGTTTTGGTTTTATCCAGTTGACCCAGGCGGGGTTCACTCCTGGGCCTGAAATAACCCGGGTTAAATCCACAAGGCACTCTCGCACACGACTCGGGCTGTCGCGCACGACTGACGCATAGTGCGCTGCGCGTAGCACGCGGCCGCTTGCACGACTTCCGGCGTCGTGAATCCGTGCAAAAAAAAAAAAAACGACGGCGATCGGAATCGTTTATGTCTATAAAAAAAACAACAACAAAAGAAAGCACCAGAAATCCACCAGGCAAATGTGCTAGCAGATTATCTCCCTGCTAACACTGTTTCCTTTTGAATGACAACCACATGGGGGGAGGATTAAACACACGGACACTGGCTACAGCCAAAATCCACCTTCCGCACGGCGTTCCAATTCCTGGAAGGGGGGGGGGGGGGGGGGGGGG